>JAVQJD010094405.1:0-45773 GCA_036023655.1 Nannoperca australis | reverse complement strand
ATGAAGGTGATGATGGCAATTACAATGATAGCAATGATGACTCCTCTTGTTTTGCTCTCAGAGGGAGCTCGTGAGAAATAACATCATGATCACTTTCAGTTCTGTGTAGCTTGAAAAATTTCCATTCGGGAAAAAGGTGTTTGTGTGTCATTCATATGACACACAAACACCTTCACATATAGACAGTATATATTTAAAGGGACACACACACACACACGTGTTATAAGGGGGGTGGACCTACCTATAGTGCTGTGAATGCGAGGGTGGCAGGATGGGTGGATGATGAGGTTTGGGTGGAGGTGAAGGTGGCAGATGGGCAGAGGAGAGGTGAGGTGTGGACCAGTGGGTGGAGGTGGGTTGGGGTGGATGCATCTGGGCAGGGGGCCGCGCATATGGAGGCCGCCTGCAGATTGGCGTCAACAGACTCCCCGACAAAGAGAGAAACTTCATCTGAAATATCATCACTGGCTCACTGTCGTCAGTCGCACTCACACATCAGCAGAAATGGGAATGAACATTGACAAATGTTAATCTGCCACTTCAGCCTGCAGAAGGCTGGCGAGGTTGGTCCCATGATGCATTGTTAGACAAAAGCCTCACTGATTGGTGGAGGAAGTGCAGAAACCCACCCTTCCTCTCAGAAGACGTCCATGTTTTCACAAGTTCCCCCGGCAGGGTTCAGCACAAGTTTACTGCCCACACAATCCCACAAAAGCCCTGGTCTCCAACGCTATAAACACTCATATATTAAGATCCAACGCTGATGGAAAAATAATATCTCTTAACTCATATACCGTTAAAGCATCAGAGTGCTTCATACTTGTGTTAAGGTGCTTGGTGTCACCTCTGTCTCTGGTGTTTTCACAGTTAAACCTGTGGTTTGCTTTTTCTTCTTTAATGTTTTGACAGTGCAGTATTCAACCCATACAGCCTTCTCACAAGCCAATATCTCCCTTTCTGCAACAAATGGCACTTGGCGTATAGTGCCAGCTATCAAAATGTCAGGCACTTTATGAGATGTGTGAAAATAGGGATAGTTCCGCAAATGGCTCATAGAAGCGTGGAACCCCTGAGAACCAACTCTTGCCTGCACATCTGAAAAGACTATTGAAAAAAAAAAGACAAACTCTGTGACACAGAAACTCTCTGTGGTGCTTTTCAGCACATCTCCCCACAGACAACTCTGCACAGAGAGTGATGCAAGATAGAAATGCTTGCTGGCCCCTAATTTAAGCATAACACTATTACCCGGTAAAATAAAGTAGTCTGAGTCCCACAAAAGAGTTTTGTCATTTCTGGAGTGACATTGTAATACATTTTCACACCATTCTTTTTTCTTCTGTCAAGATCACTTTTAGGACCATTATGGCATAGGTGCAGCTGCAATGAATTAATATTATGCACACACATCCACACATAAACTATATATATAATTTAAGTGAGGAGCCACACAAAGCAAAAAAAGACTTCCTGAGGAAATTAGAGCTTGTGAGTCCTTGCTGTGCTGTTACCTGTTGTGTGTTGAGTTGCCAGATCCTGGCATGGCAGCTGCTGCTGCCTCTTGGGCCTTGCGGTTAGAACTACCCATAGATGGAGGGCCCATCCCGGGCCCAGCTGGCTGGGGCATGCTGGGGGAACTGGGAGCCATGGGCGGGTACACCTTGTTCTGGCTGCCTGGGCCGTGGCTGCGTCCTACAGGTATGGGCTGACCGGGCCCCTGGCCATGCATGGGGCTGCTAGAGTTCATTCCCAGACTGTTGGTCATGCCGGGGCCGGGGCCACTGTAGCTGGTACTGGCAATCCCACTGTAGTTGGAGGGCCGAGGGTAGTTACCTGAAAGAAGAAGGCACATTGAAAATGTAAGTATTACACAGACACTGAAACTCAAGAGGTATAGCAGGGATTGTTGTCACCTGAGACATTTAACTTCCCACTTGAATTTGATAGATTGCTTACAAGAATGACACAAAATGGCTGCTGTGAAATACTGTAGTCACAGATGAGTGCCATGAATCACCCCATTTGAGAGAAATGGAGTCTTTATCAAGTGCTTGTCAGCTGATACCTACAACAGTGACAAATACAACTATTTCATCCATCAAGAAAGTAATCCTGTGACAGATGAGGAATGAGGAATGTAAAGTGCAAAACTGAAATCTGATTCATGTAACCTCTATAACCTCCAGTGGAGGCTGGAAAAACTATGCGGGCTGTGGTGTGGTGACATTTTTCACAGCTGTAGGTAGCTGGAAGGCCCTGGGAACAATTGCCAAGCTTAAGGCTGACTTTGTGAAACACTTGAGAGGAGCTCTAATCTGCAGTAAATGCTTTGTTGCTGCCCTGGAGTGCCACATGGCCACGATGCCAGAAGCTTTCCTAAGGCATACTTAAACCCCTCCATTTTGGCTCTAAAAGCCCAGCCCGACTCTAACACCAGCTGCAATAAGAGCTGAAAGAGAATCACCAAGCTGTCAAAGACAACATGTACATAATATTTAGCCCACTAAAACACACCTACTGTACATGTAAGTGCAGTGCATCCCCCCGTCCCACACACACAGCACATCACATCGCACTGTATTCCCTCTGCAGGCACTGGGCTTTTTCTACTGTGGTATTCCCTCCCTTGGACAAATCCACTGCAAAATAGAAATGGAAAATGTGGCATCCTCCATTGTGAAGGAGGCTATTTATTTTGATTTGATTAAGGGTGCTTTAGTTGGGCCTCACTGCTTAATCCTCTGAGAATATGTCTGGAAAAGGGGATCAAGTCCCTTTAAAACCTGAAGGCTTTTCTGCACGCTCAAACGAGGGAAAGCTGAATGACAATATTCCACACAGGGGGAAAAAAACATCTCCGAAAATGGAAATGGCTTCTCAGTGTCCTCGAGCTGCTTCAGTGAAGACACTTTCCACATGACATAAGCCTGTGAGTCCAACGAGGGAGAGAGCAGGAGGAAGGAGCAGAGGGTGGGGACGGAAAGAGAGGAAGAGAGACAGACAGACAGACAGAAAGGTAGGGGGAAAAAAAACTCCTGCCCCCCAACCCCGGAGATAGGATTTATATTGAATCAAAATAAAAGTCTTTCCCATAAAAGTCAGCAGCTCCGGTTGAATTTGTCCAGAAATTGTGATGAAATCTACTGTGGGAGATGGGAAAAGAAGAAGCGGATTATTTCTGGGGAGGCTTTGGTGAGTCGGTGAGCTGAGTACGGCTGACACCTGTCAAGGGTTTTGGGGCTATAATAGGGAAGCGTTCAGGAAGAAAGGATGTCTGCTAACGAACACAGGCGGATACGTATGGTGCACAGTACATGTGTGTATGTGTGTGTCCATCTGCTTGTCAGTGTGAATGCATATATAATACTTCTGAGACCTTGCAACCGGTGAATGTTTCTTCCACTCATAAGCGAGTGCCTACAACGCTGTGAAAGATCCTGGGAACGGTGCCCTGCAGCTTCCTTCCTCTCGGCTCGAGTGGACAGTGGAGTTTGCTGCAGAGGAACAAGGTTGCAGAACAGCGACCTCTCCCAGCCCTCTTTGGACAGCTGTTGAGCCCCATGTCATGGCTGCCTGCCATTCATTCTCAATGGCCTGGGCGGACACTTTGTGGTTTTTGGCCCATGTGACAGACTGAGGCTCCAGCACACCTCCTGGGGAGTTGTTTATATCACACAGTCCCATTTGTACAATCTGCATTTTTTTCTCATTTTGGCGAAAAAGCCAAAAGCCCCAAAAGTGGGAGTGAGTGTCTGGAAGTTGCTATGAGCCTGTATTGAACTATGCTAAGCCAAATCTAACTGAACCAGTCTGTCTTAAAAAAAAAGAGAGAACTTATCAGTCTTGATGTACTACCATTCAAAATGTTCTAGTTGTAGGCTATATTTGCCTCGGCTGACAAAGGAAAGACAGAGTAGCTGTGGGACTGGGTTAATGCTAAGCTTTCCTATGAGATTCTTGCTCCGTCCTGACAAGTATGATTCACTTCCTGAAGGATTGTTGCTGCGCCAGAGCGCTTCTTCAAGGACAGATAACGTACTAACCCAATTTTTTTAATGACTGAGAGCTCAACCCTGAAATTCTAGGTGTTTTCATGAGAGTCATTCATGCTTTCTAAAGCTTTGGAAGAGCCACTCACATTACATTAGATGAGGAAGTTGGATCCTTGTTGAGGGTAAAGACAAAATACAGGTAATTATAAAATATATTTATGTATCATGTTTAAACTACAATTATGACAAATATAACGTTAACATAAATTAATGAATCTATAGCATGGTTGTTTGAAAAATGAGTCTAAAACAATAAGGACTCCATATGTTGTTATATTTACAGAACTTAGTAGAAGATAAGTATTACTTAAAAGTGAGTCCAATCCTGGGGGACAAACCAACCTTGGCTGTAAAAGCCAATATGGAAGTCATGGGAGTGGCACGTCCTCTTCTGTCCACTGAGTCATTGGCAACACATTGCATCATCAACAATGACCGATCCTTTGTATACGCAAGTTTCTGCATGGCAAGTCAGAATAGTTACGATCAGTTTCTTAATGTCTCACCTAGCTTCAGTCTTTCTGTTAACTTCTGTTAGGAAATGAATACTAATTTGTGTGTATTTTCATAGTCATGACAATGGCTTCCTATAAGGGGTTATAAAAAACACAATCTAAGTGCTCAGATATTTCACTTCTTGTTGCACAAAAGGAAAAGAAATGTGAAATTTGTGTTGAACTTATGTTATACATGTTATGTTATGTTAATATCAACACATATGCACAGAAATGTGTTATTTTCTTCGCCTACTTTGCATGCTACTCATACTACTCTGGAAACAAATCAAGGAGGGACGAGAGGAACAGAGGACAAGCAGGATGTTTCTTCTTATTTGTCCCTTCTCGTGTCCTTGTGGCTGAGTCTTGGTTTCCTGCTTGCTTCTCGGGCACTTGGTTGCTTTAGGGAGTCTTGATGGTATTTATAGCGTGATGGAGGGGAGGAGAAGGAGAAGGAGAGCTCATGGTGCTTCGTTCACAATTACATGGAAATTCCCGGCACGGTCACGCATTCGGCGGACGCTATATTCTGCGCCTGGATTAATCCCTGCTGTCCCGCGGGAGAGCTGGAGTGTGACCGAGCAGATTAATGTCTACTGCTTCCTCAGCAGACTGGACCGACCAATGCTAACAGCCAAGGCAGTCGTTCTCCTGGCTACGGTGGAGCGTAGTATGGTGGTGCACCAACGCGCCCTCCGGGTCTGTGAACTTCATCAATAACGAGTGGAACGCAGATTACATGGCTGCATGCTTGAGCTGCCAAGGACAGGAGCATGGCAGGCTGTCTGCGTCCACATGTGGCTGAATACAAATAAAAGAAATGAATAACAGCATTTTTCTCTTTACCATTTTTTTTGTGGATGTGGTAGTGGTTAGAGAGAGAGGGTAACTGTTAGGGAGGTGGGCAAGAAAGAAATGTAGTGTGTTGACAAGAACAAGGCACTCTGGTACTCATCTTATTCAAGAGTTACATATTCTAAACCTCATATGGTACTATAATACACTAACTCTTCTCTTGATGATGATTGTGTCATTCAGTAGTGCTAAGTATAACAATAATTTACTGAAAACCTAATTTGAACTGTTTCAAATGCAGTTTCATCTGTTTTCAACTATTTAAATATCCTAAAATTAGGCACATCAGTTACTAGTAACTGTCTATGATGTCCATGACATGTATGACTTGCTGGGATGCATAGCCAGAGGCCTCCACATCCTCTCCCAGTCACCTTAGCACTCTTCCCCGGCAGGGTGTCTGAGCCTAAGCAAGGCTTGGGTGCGCCTTGGGGCAGCCAAGCTCCATACACTGTCAGTTTCCTCCTAAAAAACTCCACTCCCTCCCCCAGGCGTTGGCTTTTTTGACTGAATTACACCGTGGCTCCAGCAAGGCACCGAGGCTTAAAAGTGCTGTCTGAAGCATGGTCATTACCAGCGAAGTGCTTAACCCCTTGAGGGGGGGAGTTTGGTGGAGGGAGCTATGCGAATGGTGGGAGAGAGAGCAGAGCTGAGACAGACTCCAAATCTCTTTCTTGTAATGGCCTGATATCCTCCTCCTCCCTCGTCTGTCTGTGTGTCCACTGTTCAACATGCTGGCTCTGTACCATGTCCAAATGCATGTCTTGAAAACAGCTGTTGGAGTCATTTGAGTCCTGAGCAGAGCCTGATATGAACACACAGTACAGTAAGTTGAACTTTGTATAAAGAGGGCTTTCAAAGGACAGCCATAAACATTTAGCAGCGTAAATATTTTTGGTTAATACTCTGCAGTCCACTCACTGAAAGAGCTCTCATTTAGACAGTGAGAAAGCAACAAAGGGGGGAAACCTTCGGCAGTGTTTGACTGGACGTCAATCTGGAAGAAAACCTTTGGTCGCAGTCTAGGAAGCAGACTTATCTAATCAAAGATCTCTGGAAATAACTACTAAATATTTTAGTATTGTTTGTAATGGAGCCATATCCTCCATATCCTGCAGTCTCTATGTTGGATGGAGTCGATTACACAAGCTGTACTACAGTTGTTTGCCCCTGAAGAAAGAGCCGACTTTTAAGTTACACAGCAACAAACAGTTTTTATGTTGTTTGGTAAGCTACAAATTGTTAGTGTTGGTGTGTGGGGCAAGCACGATTGCCCAAAAAACTGTATCACACACACAAACACAACTTAAAGGCCCAAGCATTGGGTTCTCCCAGCATAGGCGGACAGGCCAAGAAAAACAGCACAGCAGAGTTCAGAAACTTGGAGAGTGTTTCTGTGTTGGCTAATAGCTAGCTAATTTGTTATGCACTAGGGAGAGGGAAGGGAAGCAGATGGAGCTGTCATTAAGAACAATGACCAGCAGCTGTCTGCCCTGTTCACCCTACACAGGCCCCGGACAGGTCCTCTAAGAACTGTGGCCCTGGCTATGTTCTGCAGTCCATATGAATGGTTTCCAGTACTGAAGGTGAGAAATGGTTTCATATTTCTGACTGGTATGTGTCTTTTTGTACATTAAATATGTTTGTATGAGGATGCGCTGTTGTTTTAGACAGCATTGGCTTTAGCTGGGTGTTCCTAACAAACGGAGAGAGATATTTCCCATATTTTTGTGTGTTTTGTCTTTTAAAGTACTATGTGAAGATACAAATGTAGCCACTCAAGAAGTGCCACTTTTTGGGTGCTCGCTGCGCTGCTGTCTGAAAATATCCTAGCGCACTAATGCACGACAGATGCAGGTCTGTTGCAAGTGTATTAAATTTGAATGAGTGTATACATACATATATATGTGCTGAATCTGTGTGTGATGAGAAGACAGAGGGCCTGAGCTGTTCTTTCTGTTTCTGATGGGAACATCTCTCCTGTCATCCAAGTGAGATTTCACGCTCATCTGCCTCCAGTGCTTCTTCCAGGCTAGTCCACCTTGCTGTCACTCTCTGCTTACTTTATTTCTCTTTTTCCCTCTGCTTACTGGGCTGTCAGCCCAGCCAAAGTCACATTAAGAGATAAGAGTGGGTGGAGAAGGGAGACCAAATACTAAATGCATTACAGCTATTAATCAACATTAACAAATGCGAGAATGAGGCCACAATTTTGGGAAAACACACGCATGGATGGGCACATTTATCAAGGTGACACATTAAAACACACATTTACCAAAAACTACCAATGTTTCCTCTGGTGTGTCGCCAAAGGCAGAAAATTAAGTACAACAGCAGATGTCAACGTTTGTTGGATGGCCGGTAGACGTACGATGGAGAAAACCAGCGAGTGGAGAAAGCTTAATTATAGAGCGTGATCCAAACTTTTTTTTCTCCAAAATTTCCTGGAATCTGTGATTTGCTTTTTATTCCAAGTTTTTTTTTTTTTTTTACCAAATAGCTCATCAAACAGGCCAATATACTGAAGTAAACTGAACCAAATGCAATTGATTGATAGTTTTCAAATAAGTTGATATTTATGGAACATCTGCAGTGAAAGCTTGAATTAGCAGAGAAGTTTGCTGGGCTTAAAATCTGTGTCAACTGGACACACCAAGGTTGTGTCGATGACAATGTCAATTTTTGGTAGGGGAAGTGTGAGACTGCCCTCATTTGGTAGTATTGTAGTATGTATTTAAAGACAATTTAACAAATATTCACAATTATACCATGTTTCGGTAGAGAAAGATGAATAAGGATCTATGAAAAACACTTTTTTCTTCTAAAGACTTTAAACACTGGCCCCTTCTCTGTGAGGCTAACATTAAAACAAAGGGGCATGATGGCAGGATAGGACATTATCATTCAGTGGACAAACCTCACGACGTGTCAGTCTAGAGCTACCTCATAATGTTATCATGAGGAGGGCCAAGAGGTCAGTCCAGGGTTCAAGTGTCTCATGAATATTCTGAGAGCCACACCCTCAGAAAGTGCATTTTTTAATGCCTGCAGTGGGACCCACTACGAGAGACGACTGTATCTGTGTGTGGGTGTGTGTGTGTGTGTAGGTTGTAGAAAGAGAAAGATATAGTTAGACAAAGAAACAGAGGGTGGATATATCTTTCAAAATATGTCTTTTTGTATTCCTTATTAGCAAACTCCTTTTGAAACCAATGACATTGATGTCAAGGCAGGAATTAATAATTCATCATAAACTTTGAAAGGAGTCATAGTTAGTGGGAAATAAAATCCTCTCACTTTTGGTTTTCAATAGTTTTCTTAAACCGTGGCCTGAAAGTTACATCCTCTGTTTCTGACAAAAAGGGACAGAGTTTTATGTTGTTTCAATGTGCCTGGCTCCAAGGACTCAATTACTCATTAGAGCCCAGAGATAATATACACAGGAATACACTTTTTGGGTCAAATAACAACTCTTTAGATCAGCCTTTGTGTCTTCAATTCATTATTGACTCAGGTGCTCGAAAAGTCACCATGCTGAGGATAAATGTGTACATTTTTCACCTAAAAATTAATTAATTCAAATAAAGAATCTATTATTCTGCTATTATCATTGAAAACATAAAAAAAATGCAAGAATTTGCAGCAAAATCTATTTATTTCAAGTGAATTGCTGTGGTTGGTGAATTTGCTAACAGTGTGAAGTAACACCACATGAATGTTCAACCTCGGTGAACTCTAACAAGTAAAGTTGTGCCATTGACCAATACTAAGGTGTCCTGACAGTGCTGACCTTTAAGGGAACGTACAGCCATAGAGTCCATAATGGAGGAAACTATTGTAGCTTATTAGCTGTGCTGAACCATCCAGTTTCATTCATTGTGTCGGAGTATAAACGGTTCCACAAAAGAGGACTGGTGCGCAGACAAGTATGACACAGGAGTCGATGATATGAATGCAAGCAGTTACCAAGCTCATCAGCTCAGAGAGCTTTTTTCCCCTCTTCAAAAAACTTTTCATTGAATGAAATGATGTTTAATCCTGACAACAAAATACCAGGGGGGAGTAAATGGCACATAGAGAAAACAGAAAGAAGCTCAGGGAGCTGGCTTGTGCTAGCATGTTCCTGGCTTGCTAGAGGTTAGCTGGCCAGCTAAAGTAGTTTGCTAACTAGCCTGTGAGTAGTCACTACATCATCAAGCCTCGCATCAAGTTTACTGTGCCACTTTCTTTTGTGCCCAGGCCTTTACATCATTTTAGGTTCAGTTCATGGTTAATCAATGGGCCAATCTTCCAGAAGCCTTAATTCCTTTAAGTGTATTTGCACCAATGAAAATAAGTTTTGAGTGAGTTTTAAAGTATTGTTTTTTATAATGCCTCTCTAGGCATTCAGGGTCCCACCTTGGTGTCCATACTGTGATCCTTGAGGTCCATAAGGGCCGGAGGGTCCGCTCTGGGAGTAGGGACCTATCCCAGGATACAACGGGCCCCCAGGTGAGGGGTGCGGGGACATAGCAGGCCCGGAGTGAGGAGAAGCAAACTGGGAGCTTGCCTGGTTCCTCTGCATGTTGGACATGAATCCTGAAACACACAAATAGACATAAAAAGCTATGTTAACACTTTTCTTATAAAATGCCTAAAACCCAAAGAGTGCTTCAGTAGTGAATGTACCTGCTCGGTGATATGAAATCTTGACTGAGGGATTGAGCGAGGTCGGGCGTGATCATTCTCTAGCTCAACAAACTGGGATTTCCATTCAATTTCCCCGTGTAAAGAGACCCTTTTGATGAAAGCCCTAATCTTTTACCTTGGCATTGGCTCCTGTTACTCGGAGATACTCATCAGTGAGTAACACAGCATGGAGCGGGTATTGGACAAAACATGCACAAAAAGGACAGACTGACATGTAAAAAGAACCCTGAGCTCAAATAAACAAACACACACACAGAACGTTTAGTGAACTTTATCAGTGGTGAAAGCACAGGTCATGCTGTCCTTCAAGATCTATGTATACCTGAAAAAGCTTAATTTCTGTGTGTGTGTCTCTATGTGTGTATATATAAAAGAATAGATGAAATAGAAAAATATCCAAACGTGTGCTCCACTCTTCACTGAATAAGCCGGTGATTTGACCATGGCTACTATGTTATTCTAAGCCGTTCTGTCAATAGATGTGTTAAAGCCTCTCAGGCCCAAACTCGCCTCCACCATTCAAATTGACATTTGGAGCTATCCTCGCTTGGGCTTCGCTCTTTGAAGCCGCCCCGTTCGTTTTTAAAACCCACAGAAAGGTCTCCCAATCCACCACGAATGGGAAAAGGTCGCTGGACAGCCATTGAGGGAAAAGGTTTGGGTGCGAGCGCGTGAGTGAGTGTTAGGGGGGATTCGCTGTTGCAGATTAGGTGTGAATGGATTGGGTCTGCTCGACTGTAAACTTTGATAGCTATCCACTTTGTTGAATGAGCATGCACAGACCGACTCTTTAGTGAGTTTGGGGTTTAGGGAAACGAAAATGCAAGTTGACACTTATATAATTCCTTGTTTCTGCTAAGAGAGCAAGAGAAAATGTGAGGAGAGAGGAGGGAGATAAATGTTTAAAAATGCTATGTGTGTCTTCACTATATGCTTGTGTGCGCATACATGCATGTTCATATTTGTGTTTCTGAGTGAGTGGGGGGAGATAACGGAGAAAGAGAGCAATAAACGATGTGCGTGTGTGTGTGCGGGAAAGAGACGGAGGCCAAGACAGAGAGAGAAAGTGTGTGTGGGAGGGAAAGACAGAGCAACGGAGGGAAAGAGCGATTGGGGCCTGAAAGTGCTTAGGCTGCGAGTGCTGGGTTTAAGGAGCGAGGACATTATTGTAATGTTTTGGTTCCATTAGGGTAAGGGGATTCTAGAGAGGAGGAGAAAAAAATTACAGTGTGTAATATCGCACTTTAAATTGCCTGGAAAATGGATGGGGAGAGGAACATTGTGCAGACAGTGCTAAAAGCAAATAACACATTCAAGGATTTCTCTCTCTCTCTCTCTCTCTCTCTCTCTCTAAACACACACACACACAACCCTTCCTCTCTTTCTAACAGAGTATGAAGCTCTCAGCCGGACAACAACAACAGGCAGTTGGCAAAGCACGCGAGAGACATTGGGGGGAAAAAAAGGGACATTCAGCGGATTTATGGAAATGAAGAGTGGAGAGAGGCTCTTAGGAAGAAGGCACTTGAGCAAAGTGGGGCATGTGTGTTGGTGGGTGGGGTAGGGGGGTTAATCCTAGCTAGGAAAATAGCAAAAAAAGCCAGCCCTGTTAACCAGCGCTGTGTTTTCCTAGACCGGGCTGGGAAGGACTCAAGGTTTACAGGCATTAGAGGGCAGCATTAAATCTCCGGCTTGATTTCATCATGTTGGGAAATAACCTTTTACAGTTCCTCTCTCTCTCCCTCTGTCTTCATCCATCCACTCCCTCTGTCTCTCCCTGATGTTAACTGCTCTTCAGTGGGTGATAGAGAGGGAGCATCACAGTTGTTCCATTAAGGTTACATCCTAGTCTTTCAGTTTTTTTGAAATGTTGTGTAGATGCTGATTATTATTCTTTTTTATTTTTTTATGAGCAATTCTGCTGGTTTTAGTAATGTCCGAGAAGTGGCCATAATTGCTGGAAACAATTTCCCATGTGGCCTGTGGGTTAGCATTCATGTTACAAGCAACGAGTTGTGGCCAAAAATGAAGTGTCTCTATCAAATGAACATACACTGTGACTCCCAGATAAGTTGACTGAATGTTTACTGTTACATATTTACCAAACCATGGTTTTCCCATGACCTGGCCAACGATGAAGTTTAATGCTAAATTCCTGTGTCTGTGTGAGAGCACCTGCTCAGCCTAAACTACAACTATCATGTGATCCAGTTTAGCTTTAAACACATACTGGTGCTGTCAAGAATGCAGAGAAACATTAAAGGTGTAAAGTGGGTGTTGCTGAAAGAACTCTTTGGAACAGCAAAAGAAAGAAGAACAAAGTCCTGCATAAACTCCAAACTAATTTTATTGTTTGTTTGCGTCTTGTGCTCCAAATCCTCCTTTTCCCTTTCATTACAACCACTGCTGGCGATATTCTCTGAGCTTTGCTAACATACCATCTCTTCTTATCTTTGTAATGGTCTCCTCCTTCATGCAGCCCTCACTGGTGTGGAACGTAAAGAAACAAACCGCTTCCATTTTGGAGTTCGACTTTGTAAGTATACAGCCCCTTTTAGTCTGAGGCTACAGTGCATGTGTTGTGTTGTGTGCTAGCCATTAAGGTTCCCCAAAAACAAAAATCCTATCATGAACACACATGCATGTAAACGCACACAGCATTCCACTCTATGAGAATATAGTATACTCTGAATACTCCTTGTAGACTTACAACCTTGACTATTCTCCTGCCAGACAGTGGCTAACACACATATGGACCTACCTCTCTCCTGAGCCATAGGTGAGCGGGTGATTGGCGGGTGGGCTCCATCTGGTCCATTTCCAGTGTTCTGCGGCGCCATAGTGGAACCTGCAGAACAACATGAAGTCGGGACATGAAGATCCACTTGATACTGCACACATTTCAGTGTTACAATGGTTCAACCCAGTCTTTGTAACAAAAGCTGTCACATTAAAAGAAATGCTTTGTGGAAATTGAATTCCCTTCTTTGCATGAAAGCGAGGTCAACAGAAAATTTATTCATATTTGCTTGAATATTGAAGGAAACTGCGGAAACCGTTGTAACAATAAAGCACTGAAGGACCACTTGTGTCTCTCTGCATTTCTTTCAGGGGCACAGAAGTTACCTGGTTCAAAAAGTTTTCTGCCGTTGATGAAAGAAAAGACAATGAGAAATCAGTATTATGCTGAAAGTTTGATTTTCACTGAGGCCGTCCTGGATTGGTTTCTTGAGATTCAAGCGATAGTGTTAGAGAGTTTGATCCCAAATTTAGCGTTTACAGACACACAGAGAGGTCAGCACAATCACTGTACATGAAGCTGTCGGTCATTCGCTATTAGCTTAATGACAAATGCACTTCCAGAGGACAGATCGAGTCACTGGACTCTGCGCCACTTCATTGAGTAAGTATTAAAACCAGAGAACTCCCCTATAGAAAACCAGAGCCATTTGAGGATTATTGATCAGGCGGCTGTGCGGGTCTTTGGGCTGCGCCTGTTCTATTGAAATCCAATAGGGAGTGGAGGGTCTGATTAGGACAATGGCAGACAGAGACTATGGTGGATTGATTTGGCCCAGAGGAAGGAAAGAGATGGCAAATTAACCTTTTATCATTGGATTCAGACCTGAGACAATGAGAGGGAAAGACAAGAAGGAAGGAAAGTTGTTTTTGTTTTCCATCTGCGCTGGTTGTACTTTGCTGTGGATTAAATGCTGTGCTTACATAAAGTGACATGCAGCATGCCCGAACATATGAGAGATGTTGACGCTATTAAACTGTACATGTTCAGTGATGACTGTCAGAACATATTTTTACAATTACGGTATATGATTTGACTTGCCTCTTTAGAAATGTGCCAAAAGTAATCATTTACTCTGGATGGCACATTATGAAGTACAGTTGAAGTGCTGCATTAACACAATTTTGCTGCTACAGTGTCCTTAAAACTCACAGAGAATATAAATCCCCTATTATAAGGGAAACACTTCACATTATTCAATCACACAGTAGAAAGAGCGCTGTTTTGAGAAGTGTGTGTGTGTGTGTGCGCGATGTGTCAGTCCACGGTAGCAGTAATACATGGAGTAATACATTACTGGAGGTGGCACACTCACACATAAACAAACCCAATTAAGTCAACATAATTGCTTTGCATATAACTGCATAAACAACATTTCCATACACTCGGCCGCCTACACACACACACACACACACACACACACATTCACTCAGACGTAAAAGTAATTGGACAAACAAGTGTATATAAACACATTCAAACACACAAGGAAACATGCGTAAGTGCACAAAGGCACATAGGATTTGTGCTGAAATATTCACACACACACACACACACACACAGACGCCCTGCCTCAAACATTTAATAGATCCAGCCGAGCTGCTTCAAAGAGGGAATATTCGATCAGTTAGTCTGTCGCCATGTGGTGGACGGGAGGGGGAAGCGTCAGTGTGCGAACGTTACGTGCTTCTACCAATGGTTAAAGAAGTACTCCTTTAGTTTAGTAAAAGTAGCAACACCAAAATGTAAAAATACTCTATTAAAACCACACAAAACTGCTAGAAGTACTCATTAGGCACAATGGCCAATTATGATATATATATTATATTATGTAAGATGATTGGATTATTGTTATTAATGATGAATTAACATGTAATTGTATATGCAGTGTGTAGGGAGATCTTTGCAATGCATTATGTTTTGCAGGATGATCAAATGTTTTTATTTAAATCTAAATTTGAAAAGTAACTATATTGTAGCTGCCAATAAACACAGAAAAAAGTATTTTCCTCTGAAATGAAGTGCAGTAGTATTAAGTAGTTAGTAATAATGAAAATATTTAAGTACAAGTAACTCAAACTGGACCTGTATAAAGTATTTGAATAAATGTACTTACATTCTTAAATTACCTTCCACCACCGGTATGTATGTGCATATGAAACTGCTTCCTGTTTCTGCCTCCGTGTGTATAAAACAGTAACACTGCATTGTACTGTTTATGTGTCTGACTGGAGGAGCCTGAAGCCTCTTATAGAGGGGTCACGGTCACTTGTTGCCAGGGGGACAGATTTAGCTGCAGCGTGAGTTCAGTGGGTGGATGGGTAGTGAGGATGAAGTTTGCTAGCAGGAGCTTACTGAACCCTTAAAGTATGCAATTCGACCCTACGGTAAAGGCTAGCCTGTGTGTGTGTGTGTGTGTGTGTGTGTGTGTGTGTGTTTGGGTGTGTGAAGGGATGCAGGCCAGACACCAGCTATGCTGTCAGACTCTGTTTGTTTGGATGGCAGAGTGGTGGTGGCAGCAGCTTGTACTGTGTGTGTGTGTGTGTGTGAGTGCATGCCACTATGAAGGTACAAATAGGGAACAGTGCCCTCAATGCTCTCTCTATATACCCATGTAAACTGTCACCAGAAATGAGAATAATGCATGTGTGCGAGGGAAAAGGAATAACGTCAAGAAATCTCATTGAGAAAGAGGAATTGAAAAACAGATGAGAGAGAAGAAGTAGTGTAGCTGAGTCTGACATGGCTTCACCCCTCCTTCCCTCTTCCTCTGCAATAAACGAAGCTTGGAGCACTTTGTAATTATTTCACTAGCAATTACTGTCAAAACAAAGCCTCTTCTCACATTTTCTCTTCTTCCCTTCCTCCCTTGCCTTCCTCTCTCCTCTCCTCTCCTCTCCTCTCCTCTCCTCTCCTCTTCTCTCCTCGCTATCATTTTTAACAAGGTGCCATTAAATAATTACGTCCAAATAAAACAAACTCCACAGTGAGTCCTGGCACATTTAATCCGTAACATTAATAATTCATACGCTGAATCTTTGACGGGCAGTTCTTCTCCAGGTGCTGCACAGGGAGAGAGAGAGAGAGATAGAGAGGAGAGGTAAATGTCAGCAGGAGCTGACTGTATATCTTTTCCTGTCCACTGAAAAAAAAGACTAGCGATTAATGAAAATGTAAAACAAATAAATGGTAAAGAAATGCTTGTACCATCCAGGTCATCTTCTTCTGACTGGTCTGTGTTAGATTTAATGTTTGTGTTGATCCATTTGTAGGCTCATCTGGCTGTCACTATGTACAATATGTTACATTCTGTGTATATGCATGCCAGCATAAATGCATTCATTAGTACATGCGTTTCTTTTTGTAAATATAAAATCTGAATCGATGTTCTTCTATATTTCTGAGGCTTGTTGTACAGTGATAACATATAATTTCATGCGTTCAGATCTGTTTCTGTTTTTGGAGATTTTATGTAAGTTTGATTGTTTATTTAAATATTTGCAATCATTCTTGTATCTTTTTGCCAGTTTTTGTGCTTTTTAGTCTTTATGTATGTTTTCATGTGTGCTTAAATGTGTCATTGTTTCAGTGTTTGAATCTCTTTGTATGTGGTAGTGTTTCCCATAGGTGTTCTTTAACACAATTAGCACATGTGGCAATCAGTGGCATGATAATATCTTGCTGTCCCTCACCCGGCATCTTAATCCACCGCCAGCAATTTACACCTCCACAAGCGCCCAGCTGAGCACACACGTATTTACCATACACAAATACACACAAATGGAAATTATTGCAGAAAAAAAAATCCCTGCCGCGTGCATCCATATGCATTCAGTTTTAATGGGAACAGCGGCTAGGATGCAAGGCGCTTTTATTTTTAATTAAATGTAATAAATTAGACTTTCTAACTAGATGTTTTTCTTCTGAAAGTATAATCAGCTTTTTTGGTGGCACATCTTCAAACCGGGCTCAATCATTAGAGCTTACCTATGCAAATGTTTGTCCTTAACAATGACCTATCAGAGACCACTAGACTTTAAAGAAGAACAGATCTGATGTTTTGATCGTGTTGATGGGATTTCAGAAAGACGTGACCTGCAGCATGAAGACCAAGAGCAAACAGGAAGACATCTAGGATGAGGATGCTCTTTTGGAATGCCGCTGCAGAGTCAAATAACTGTAATTTCCTCTTTGCAAAAAACACACTTAGCAAGCACATCCATTTTCTACTCTTTCCTCATGATACAAGGCAGCAGGGCCAAAAGAAATGTGAGTTCATTGCGTTTTTGGAGATAATGCTCCTCGCTAAAAACCCAATACACAATTTAAATTTCTCTTCCACAAGGACTGTCGAGGCAACCCCGAGTCTCCTTTGAAGAGAGTGTGGTCTTTGAAGCTTTTTTTCATCAGGGTTTCAAACGCAAATTCCGGGGAAGTTCAAAGCCGAGGGAGAGTACTTGTGGCCATATTTCTGTTTTGTTTCAGGGCCCTGGTAATATTAGGCTTAGAAGCTACTGTGTATTTGTGTGTGTGTGTGTGTGTGTGTAATGCCAATGAAGAAAAGTCAACCCGTGAGTCAATGAAAACACTTATTAATTGCAGATGAAAGGAAGGTGCGGGTGTGCGTTGGCAGACATGAGCGTACATGCTTGCGAAGGTGTGCAGATATACGTGTACAACGAGACACAGTGATGCCTCTTCTTGCCTACCTGCACGCACACACATTCTCTCTCTCTCTCACACACACACACACACACACACACACACACACACACACTCCTCCCTCAACTGTTTCTCACAAATATAGACCCCCCCTGGAGCAGCGGGGGCCATTTTTGCTAAAGTGAGGTACCGGCGGTGAGCACTAATAGACCGGTGTAGAATACAGAGAAAGGGCTGCTTCAGCACCATCTCTTAATACAACCCTTAGGCTGTAAATGCACACACACCTGTGCCAATCCAACACACACACACACACACACACACACACACAGACACACACACCAAGGTAATATCCCCTACTTGCCATGTCTTTAGGGGAAAGAGGCAGATAAACAGTGGACTCCAATAATGGTGGTTTAGATCTCAATGGGTGCGAGTCAATGCCTCTCCAAGCCGGGGGCTAATGCCAGTTAACTCTCCCTGTAGGGGACGAGCGCAGGCCTGCAGTGGCTCGCAAAACAAGCACTCTCCCAAGATCCTCATTACTTCCAATGCTGAGTAGCAACTGTAAGTAAAGCAAAACTGCAGCTTAAGCTAAAAAACTGTGAGGGGGATGCGAGGGAGAGAGAGCGATGGAGTGGGAGAAGGCAAGAAAATAGGTGTTGGGGAGGGAAAATAATTGCTCACTGTTAGAGTTTGGTTAGGGTTTTCCAGTCGGACGGAGTTAGAATGAGATTTCTCTAAACGGCTAACACAGCAAGCCATATTTTCTCTTTTTGGCCGACGGTGTGCTTTGTGAATATAATGCCTGCGGGGAGGGCATTTTGCTGTTTCACTTCGAACGCGAGCAGCCATCAGGATGAGGAGAGACAGAGCAGAAGCAAGTGGGAGTGGGGGATAGATGGGTAGATGAGGGGCGGTGGGGGGGATGATGTGTGGATGGGAATGAAGAAGGGGGGAAAAAAAGGGAGGACAGAAGCGGAGAGCTGGAGGAGAGATGTGGAGAAATAAGAGGGAGAGGAACAGAGGCAGAACTGGGGATGGAAAATTCTGCCTTGTTCCTCGGTGGGAGGCCTGTACTGCAGCAACGCTCTGAGCGAAGAAAGCAGCACAGACAAACAGAGATGGGAGAAAAGGGTGGGGACGAGGGAACATGAGACACAAGAGGGAACATAAGAGAAAGCTAGTACGATAAAAATAATGAGAGAAAGAGAGAGGGACAGGGACAGCCAGAGGCAGTGTTCCCACCATGCAGCCTCTTAGGGAGTGGTGTGACTAGGAAACTCGACCGGCTCCACGCGCTGAAAAAAAAACACACTCGCATAAAAACTAACCCCCCCACCCTCTTCTGCTGCTTTCTTGTAATAACTTTCACTGCTAACACAGGAAAGATAGAAGTTTTGGTTGAACATCCCTACGGTGTGTTTTCCGGCCCGATATTTTGTAGCTGGTGAATTTGTTTTTCTCTCTTGTCGGAGAAGTCGTTTACTGACGCTGTTTTTACAAATGGCCACCTTCTTGCATGCAATCCCGATCTGAGGGTATTGCTCTCGTTTCTTCCGGGCGTCTGTGTTTGACCTTTGACCTTGGTGTGGAAAAAGACCAGCACCATTGCAAATTTGTTTTTGCCAGCTGTAGTTCTCATTATCATAATTAGAGATGGAAATATATTTAGAGCGGATGTAAGGCGGGTTGGAGGGGATTCATTGGGAAGGACCCTTAAGCTAACTAACTGGACAGGCCTGGCCTTCTTACCCTCTCTGTCTCCCACCCTCTATCTATCCCTCCTTCCCCTCTCCCTCCTCCACTCGCCCTGACCTCTCTGTCCTTTTCTAGGCCCTGGAAGCACTTGAAGCGAAGCACAGATGCGCAGCTTAAACTCTCCCGAGCGCTCTCCTGCAAGCTCCAATCACCTCTTTAAAGGAAAATAAAACTTGGAGGAGTGAGGAGAGATGGAAGAGGGAGGAGAGGAGAGAGGTGGAGTGGGGGAGCAGGCACTGTTAACTGGACCTCAGAGGACCTTCGTGGAGAAAGAAGAAGAGAGAGAAAAATAGAAAAAGGAGAGATGAGTGTTTGTGATTTTCTGCAGCGAGCTGGGCCATGGAGGCGTGTGGATGTGCTCTGTGTCAATTAGTAGCTACACAATATGGACAAGTGTTGCAGTTTGGCCCTCAAAGCAAGGCAGGCACTGTTACCATCTGGCTCAAGTGATGCTGGTAAGGTGAGAGCTGGTGCCGTGTTTATGCAGGCCAAAAAATAAATGGTGTCGACTGAGTTTCCTTTCTAAAGAGTAAGGCTCACATCAGTTGAATTATTCCAACATTGAAAGGGGTTTAAAGGAGTGCCCTTCTGGGAGTCTCACTCTCTCTCAGCTGAGCCTACTGCATCCACCTCTGCCTTCTTCCTTTGTTTGGTTTGCTGCACTAGCGCTACAACGCGCATTACGCCATATTTTCACTCATCCATGCACTTCTACCATGACTGATGTTTCTCCTACTTACGCACCCCACCAGTTAGTGAGTTCATGTTTATTAGTTTGTTGAATAAATTACTTTTGGACTAATATATGTGTGCGTGTTGCCAGCCTTGAGCCAGTCAGTAATGGCACGTAGACACAGCGAAATGAAAATACCATCAAACACGGACCAGATCTGACAACAGGCTTAAATACAGAAGGTCCCAATCTAGTTTACTTCATCTGTGTTACGGCCTTCCAGTCTAAAACAGACAAACACATTACCATGGTGACAGGAACACAAGGTTACTACATATTTTCTAAGTGGTTTAAAATGGTCATTTATTTTAACAAAACTAAACTTGATTGGGGAAAAATATATATGTTGATAATATGCCTTTAGTAATAACAACAACAAATACTCCTTTCTTTATTAATCTAATATGTGCTATATGTACAGACAGGTGACAAATGAAAAGCCTGAATTGCCTGAACCTGAATAAATAAATAGAGAACCAAATGCAAATCCTTCTATACAGAGCAGGCAGGGTCAAAGAACGGCTAAGGCCTTCGTAGATACAACATCTCAGCACAACTGAACATTTACAGGTGATTTTGGAGCAACAGCTCTGCTTCCCAGAGTACTTCCACTACTTTTAGATCAGAAGAGTCAGAAGAGCAGCATATTTTCTTGTACTATATTTTTGTTGACACAGGAATTTATTGTGGGATTTAACCTCGCACAGCAGCAGACATGTTCGTCTCCTCGCCTTATCAGCTCCATCCTATCAGGTACAGCGCATCCAAGCTGGTGACAACTGAGTGTGCAGTTTGATTTAGTATGTATCAGGTTCAGTCTGGTAATGGATATGTCTTCTAACTCATTTTTGGGGACAGCCATACTAAGGCTGACAGGAAGTGACGCCATACTGACAGGTTGTCAACATGGCGACAACTTGTCAAACCCAGCCCGTGCACACACTCAGAACCACACAGCAAACACTGTTATCTGCATCAAGAAATATCTAGGAAATGCAGAGTTCTGGAAGCCAAACACACACAAATCAGCATATTTGATGGATTCTGTGGCTGCAGCAGCCGGGACTAACTTAGGGACTGAAGGCTGATCTTTTATCGGACCATGTGTTCGGCCTTTTGACTGGATGACTTCGCCTCTCTCTCCAATAGTTTGCAGCAAGTGATGGAAGCTCGAACGCCGGCCGGCCCATTCAGCGCCACATCCATCTAGATGAGAGACAAATGTCTGCCTGCCTCGTCCCTGATGTCTCATGGAAGGAGAAAAATATTCTGAGGACGCTCTGAATTGCTTCGGAGACATTGAGAGGAAGGAGGTGTGTGTGTATAAGAGACTGTTTTTGCGTGTGAGTGTGTGTGTGTGTACACGAGGTGAAGGAAGAGGAGGGGGAGGTTGGCGGTTGAGCAATGTGATTTCTGCTCGACTGTCACAAATCTAGCGCAACAGGAAAATCAATTTGGCCCTGTGTGTGCCTTTTTGACTCCGGGAGAGAATCCAAATAGCAAGTCGAGGCCCGGATAATGTTACAGTGTATTGGATTTGCTTCATGGAGAGACGGAGAATGAGAGAGAGAGAGACAGAGAGAGAGAGAGGAGAAAAAAGAGGAGGAGTGAGGAGACGAGGGAATCACAGGCGTGCCGTGGAGCTCCAACAAGATAGATTTGTGCAAGTGTATGGGTGTATGATGGCTGGCAATCTGTCAGTCTCCCCTCTCTCACTCTCACTCTGTCTGGCTCTTTCTAGGACGAACACACACACACACACACACACACACACACACACACACACACACACACACACACACAGAAAACACTGTCACTCATCCAAGCAAGCCAGCATATGTATGTGATTTATATGTGTGACGATGCATGTTTCACATGAAACCATAAAATAAAATGTTTATAGATTTTTGTGCTCATGTGTTGTTATGTGTGCTTTACCTGTCTTCTGTGTTATTATTTGGTGTGTGTGTGTGTGTGTGTGTGTATGCGTGGGTGTGACAGCCAGGTGAAAGGATGACATGATGAAATTGCTCTCCTCTGACCGCTGTCAAGGGTAACGTGTTTCCCGTGAGTGCTCAGCCATGTGACATGTCTCATCACTCCATCGGGTGAGGCTGACCGGTGACAGACTCACACAGAAATGCACGCACACACACACACACACACACACACACACATAGAGCTCCAAAGCTCGGGATGACATTCCTTTACTTACAGTCATTTCCTAATACCCCTTTACATGTAAACCACTTTTTGCATAATTAAAAAGATTCATAGACAAATATACACACACTCGGACACACTCTTTGGCACCACATATACTGGTTTTTGTTTGTATTAAAATGAAAACTACACTAACACACTTTAAGACTTCTGCAGCTACACATTTTCTTTTGGATTTTAAGGTGGATTTTTGTGGATAAAACTTAAAACATGACATCCTATGGTGACATTTACAACACAGCTATAATGGAGTTTAATTAGATACAAATAACCTAAAAATAACTACCTATATCAATGTTATCAACAGATCTTTTCTGCAATTCCAGTGTCTCCACTGACAGTAGCCTTAATAGACCAGAATGCAACGCAGCCACACGATACACTGTGTTTTGACTTATTCTAGAGTGGAGCTCAAACTGCTGCATGAGAAAAACACTAATTAATTAACTTATTAATGTTTGACTGCTTTAGTTTATTTAAAGGACATTGTTGTTCACACAACTGGTTGGAATAATGAAGAACATATATTTTTATTTCTGCAGAAGTAACAGAAGCGAGAGTACTGAAGACACAAACTACAGAAAACAACCCCCCCCCCACACACACACACAGATATACAGTGTTGCTTGCTGGCTGCCTTTCTCCCTCCCCTCCTCGCTGACTTGTACCGAACTAAAACGACAACATTAACCAAAGTGTCCTAACTTGTGATGAAGTGTTAGTAAGCGGAGCGTTAGTAATCAGATGTGTGCTAAACCACATTAGTTCTCCTGTGTCTCTCTTAGGCTGGCTGCTCCTTGATCTAATTCAAACTGATTGTAGTACAGCCGCTAAAACATGCCAGATGTTACTCACTGCTCCACGCTTTATCACCATTTATTTGGCATGGGGAATATTTTAAAATATTTTCTTATTAATCACGTCCCAGCGATCGGTTTCGCTTCTCGTCTTTGCCGCCTCATTCCGGATTCTCGTCACGATTCTTGGCACGGGGCGCCTGGAAAACCACTGTCCCAGTTTTTCATTAGCGTCAATCACTCCGGTAAGCGGATGCGGGGAGGTGGGAGGAGGAGGAGCTGGCGTCAGGATCTCACTCAAGACACTTTGCCCCGCCTCGTCAGAGTGACTGACAGGCCTGAGACATGCTGATGCTCCGGTCAGCCACGCAGTCGGGCAGAGAGGTGGCGGAATGACGGGAAGGCCAGGCGGGAACAGCGTGCGCGCACACACACACACACACACACACACAAGCCTGTCTGAGGCAAATCAAATCCACACACGTTTATATTGCTCAGTGTTTATCTAAATGGTTATGTGGTCTGCTGTGGCCTCAGGAGACAGACAGACACACTGTGCATTGTCTGATAATCCAGTTGGTGTCTTGTTTGGCCTGCCATATCTTACATAAGGCTACAAATCAGATGGGAGGTCCTCCACTACCAGTCAGTCTCAATTCATTAACACTCAGAGTGGAGAGGAATTGTCTGGACATAAATATTGGAAATATTTGCGCGACCCACAGGTAGTAGCGAGATGGACTTCATTTAAATTCCACTGCAATGTAGGGACATGTTTCTACAACACCGTGATCAAAGACTTAACAAATCCCTACTATGCAGGGACAAAAACTGTGTCAAGAAAATGAATGATACATATTCCATGAAGTGCTCTGCACTAAGCTGTAATATTCTTTAGCGGTCTGAATTAGGATTTCAAATGGACGAGAGATATCAAAGTCTAGACGTGCCGGATTGATATTATTTGGTGTTCTGCTGCAGTGTGCACTCAGCTTCATCCTCTGCCCAAACTGGCAGAATGAAAATTGATCTGGATGGATTATACGGTGAGTTGCAGATGAAAAAAAGAAGAGATGCTATTAAACCAGGATGTCACCACCTTTATTCTACGGTTCATCCGGACTGCTTTAAAAAGAGGTTAAACCCTGCTCACACTCAAGCAAAGTCTCAGTGGTCAGATTTACATGGATTATATTATCATGGGTAATCATATTAAATGAAGACACATATTAAAGCAAAGACACAGGTTTTTCCGGTAACCCTGTTTTTCCCCGGTCTGATTTATTTGTTTAGTTATACAGTAGAAAGGTGTGATGCAGAAGCTTTATCTTTGCAATCTACTCTTGCAATGCAAAACACACTACACTCTAATGTTGTTATTTGTGGAAACATGTATACCTATACTGCATCAGGGTCAGTTTTCCACATGACCTTTTTAAAAACCTCTTTAAATGCACATATTTAAAAACAAATGAAATCAGGCTTAGGTCTTTAAATAGCAAAATAAATTGAAAGGTCAAGCAGAAATGGAGGTGTGATAACTGTGGCCTCAGCCAGCAGCAACAAGTTAACTAATAGTGCTGCTATAAAGATGCTCCCACAATCATTTTCAAATAGCACATCAAAACTCTATCACATGGGACTGGAAACGTCTGGCCACGCCCCCAATCAGTGACATCACAGCAACTGTTTTTCATCATCTGTCAAAAGCAGTACACCTCATTATACATCACTGGTAGGTTTGTGTTTGTTTTCTCATTTGCTTTCAAACTGCAGCCTCTTGTTTCGTGGCACAAAGCAATTTCCCTTTAAGCTGTAAAGCAATTTTACTAATTTCCCAGGGAATCTAACACGGTGGTACATGATGTAAAATGCTGTGTACTGTCTGGTTCAGATGGCAAACCTTGTCAGCGATAGTTTTGTTTGTTTGTGGTGATTAAACTAATGAAGTTATCATGCTACAAGTTGTACCTTTCATCAAGATAAAATTTGATTATCAAGATGCATGTGCACATACTTTTAGAGGTTCTAATGACAGCCTTACCTGGAGTGGCGGTGTTGGCAGAGGGTCCGCCGGCAGGAGAGATGGGTCCAGAGCCTGATCGCGACTGCTGGGACTGAGTGGAGCCTGCAGGCGAGCCCACAGGGGAGGGAGAGGGCCCGCTCCTCTGGCTGGGGAGGTGGGGGGAGGCATGAGGAGAGAAGGGGGACTGTCCCTGGTTGATGGCCCCTCCCTGCTCCCCTTGGCTACTGCTGCTGCTGCTGGAAGAGCCCCCAGCGCTGACGGCTGAGCCCAGACCAGCCTCCGTCCCGGTGGGGAGGTCATCAATCGAGCCCGACAAATCCTGGAACAGAAGAAAGGACTTACAGTGAGTGTCTGTGAAGCTCACCCAAGCACTTGATGAGAAGTGACATGCAGCAGGAGGCAGATTTAAACGTGAGCTCAAGCAAAGGCAACATGTTCCTGGTAAATAAGACTTCATCATAAAATAGTGCTATTGCAACCGTTTCACCATATTCCCATTGCTTTCATAAAGTGTCTGACTTTTCTGTGACCTTCTGTAATCACTGAGATAAAGTCTCTGCAGTCATGACAGTGGTTAATAGGGCAGAGGAGCAAAAACATTACCCATGGAAAAAGACACTACTGTACACCAGCTGCTGTGGTGAAAATGAATTGTAATGGGCTTTCATTGAAACCAAGGGTGAGTTCATATTACACTTTTCATTCCCTGTGGTGAGCAGAGAACTGTGTGTGTGTGTGTGTGTGTGTGTGTGCTCAGTAGGTACTCCCCCTCCTGAATTGATTCCAGGGAATCCCCACCAATACTGCTGAGAGAATACTGACTGTATAAAAGTGTGGAGTACGGGAGGTAATAAGAAGACAATGAAAGACAGAGGAAAGACACTGGTAGAGATAAAGAGAAGACCAGATGTGATGTGATGTGATGCAATGTGATGGCTGCCCCCTAACCACACACACACACACACACACACACACACACACACACAGACTAGCTGCGGTGCCACAGCTGTAGCTGAATATGGGAGAAGTCACCTGAAAGTGACCCCAGTTTCCTTGCTAGTGCCCGCTTGGGGAGGACGGGGAAGAGTTCTGGGTGTTTGCCAGCTGATCCTACCTGCTACAGGAGGCCTGTTGACCCTCCACTCCTGTCCCACCTGGGACCTGTACAACCATTACTGTAACTACAGACCAATATGTGTGTCTGTCTATCTGTGTCACCTAGAGTTTATATGGCGCCTCAAAATTCAAATAATCCAACAGCATTTTGTACATACACATGCATATTCAGGCTAGAAAAAAACGCAAGTACTACTCACTTTTTGCATGCTTGTTGTAAAATTACTACAATGTGATTATACTGGTTAACATTAGGAAGATCTTATTTAACGTATACACAATCATTCTGCACTTTTATCGGACTCAACACAAGTACCCATCAATCTGAGATGTCTGAGCACAGAAATATGTTGATGGACCACTGCAGACGTGTCACACTGAAGGAGGTTCAGTGAAAGCAGCCTCACCCTTCCTTAAGGGGAAGGGATGGGTATCTTCAGGATTTTATCGATACCCATACTTTTCGATACTCTTATTGATACTAGTCTCAACAATTTGGTGTTTGGTTATTGTAATTTGTTTGGCTGAAATAAGTTCAGTTTCTTGAGTTTCCCCAGATGTGAGCCACATCCATATTTGCAGCAATGTCTACTGTTATGGCTACAACCTTGACTCTTACACTAAATTCTACACTGACTTCTCCTGTCTCCTCAGCCACCACAGGACCACTCTGAGACTCGCACACTGCCTGGGTCTTCAAGACTTTCTGTCTCAGCTTTCATTTACATAATGTGACTGTGCTATTAGTGATCCTGCGTGGTACTTGGGAACCCATTACTGGCTATGAATACTTTTGACACATATCAAGCTGGCCGATGATGTTTTTCTTTTCAACTTCTTACCAAGCAGGTATGAGGATGTTTGATAATGTACCTCTGGAAGGGGGGTGGTACCTGGGGTTAAGTGCTGTGGTCATCTCTGGTTATCTCTGGTTGCAGGACAGCTCACACTACTACTGGTGTTATCGTCTTTACATGCAACTACTTTACTTTTTATTTATTTATTTATTTATTTTTACATATATTGCATTTCACTACATTTTCGTCCACTTTAGTACAGTGAGTACACACTTTCGAAGGTTTTGCCTGTACACGCGACGCCAGCAGCTTTGTCATCATTAGGGGACGATAAGAACTTTGCTAGCTGTTGAATGAATTAACGTTACCTAAATACAGATAGCAGCACCGTTTGTCCAGGAGCGTATCGATATTTTGGTACTGACCAGTCAGGAACTAGTACCAATGTAGTACCGGTTCTCTATTCTCGATACCCATCCCTATTAGGGGGCCACCAAAACGCCTGAAAGATTTAATTTCTCAAGGAAATAGTCAAATTATAACAATATAATATAATAATATTGGCAACAAATTCCAATTTAAACATACTACAAAAAGATTCAACACTAGAAATGTGTGTCAAAGCCTGCACGTCTTGAATGCATTGGCTGTGACTAAAATGTAATTTATACAGCTCTGTCATACAGTCAATTCAGTGTCAAGAGTGGCAAACACTGTACTTTTTCTCATTATCCTAGAAACAAGTTATTCCATACAAAAACTAAGACAGGCGTCCCCCATCTCTTTCAATCCATGCATGGCATAGCCTGTTGAACAGACAACCAAGTCAGTGTGGCAGTCAGTTCGTGGCTGCTTGTTTTGGTTAATGCGATCTCGGCGGTGACACACAAAGCTTTTGTTTTCCATGATGCTGCTGTGAGTGCCCACCCGCTCTGCCAGCCTGCCCGTCTGTCGCCTGGCATTATCCACCATAGCTCGACTGAGTACACGGGGTGCTTGCATTCCTCTCACTCTCTTCCTCAGCCCGTGGTACCACTCCCTGTCTCGGCCAATCAAGTCAGCCAGTAGTCGGAGCTGAGTGATGTAATGCACTGCTTCCACCAATAGGGCTGAATGTTATTTTTGACTGACTGGCTGCCCAGGGTGCATGCCATTTGACATGGCGGGGGTTACCATGAGAGCCGGTGTAACCATGGCGATGCCTTTTCCAAAACACCGAGAGCTAGCCGGATGTACAGCTAGGTTGTTAACCCACAGGCTAATTGTGTGAATGGATGGGAGTAATTGCATTTCACCTAATTGGGTGCTGTTGCCGGCTTTTCCAGTGGCAGTTTAGGGGTGGGAAAATGCGTACCAGTAATTCGTTTAAAGGCTGTTAGGCTCATTTGGATTATACACACACTTGAGCACAGCTGTGTGGCCCAAGACCAAAAAAGTAGCAGCACTAGCACTATAATAACATCAAAGGGTGGAAAAGCTTGACACCCATGCACTATAAAAATGTCAATTGTAAATACCCAACAAACCCATAGTTATAACTTATGGCTGCTGAAAACCATAAAAAAGTCATTTCACAATGCTGCCACAGTATAATGCATTTATCAACACATACACCCTTCCTCCACATGTACACTTAATTCTTGTCAAGGGCTGTGGGGCTTTGTGTTACCTGGCTAACTGTCTGCTGTATAGTCATGTGTAAAGAATTGAAGCCAGCCAGCCAGCTAACCAGCCAGGCAGACATGCGGTCGGAGGATCCAAACGCCCAACAATCTGGGGCCCCAATCCAAAGTGGCCCAAATCCAATTTGTTTGGCTCGGGGCTGCAAATTGCTCTGTGCATTGAGTCTCCAAATAGCTGTCAACCACTCCCGCTTGGCGTCCTGTATTGCTTAATTCGCTCCTAGAGCATGTAATTGTCATAATAAGAAAGATATTGAGGTGATAATAACCAGTTACTTTGAGATGCCCCCCCGCCCGTCTCAAGACACACACACGCGTACAGTCGCATATACGCACATAATGGGCCGAGACTGCCATCTACACATTTCACACAACATTGGAGAGGCAGTTGCTCGTGACCCTTCACCTCCCTGGTGTTGATGCCTGCCTGCTCTCTCTCGTTTAGTGTGCCTCTGTTTGTGTGTGTGTGTGTGTGTGTGTGTGTGTGTGTGTGTGACAGGCACACAGGCTGCTGAGCTGTCACAGCGAGACATGCTTGAGCACTGATGCGGCTGTGGAGACAGATGAAGCTACACACGCACACACACAAACACAAACACACTCCCCATCCCTCACTCATAATAGTAACCTGATCTCACTCTCACTCTCACACACCCACACACACTTACACACATATTTGCCAGCAGGGTATAAGGCATCAGTGTGGAGCAGGGAGCTGTCACATCCAGCAGACTGTGGGCCTTTTTCCCCTGACCATGGTGCTGATGTTGTCTCCTCTCACCACACACAGGGAATTAAGTTCCCTAGGTTTCTATGGTAGAAGGCACCAAGTGTGTGTGTGAGAGTGTGTGAGAGAGAGTGTGTGCGAAGGTGGTGCTCTGTCTAGACAGGGAGGAGCCAACGGCTGCAGCTTCCTGTGGGCTACAGGAAAGGAGAGCGACTGGAGAAACGAACTCTCTCTCTCTCTCTTTTTCTGTCACACACACACACACACACACACGCACACACACACACACACACACACACACACACACGCACACACACACACCAAGTATCTATTTTTTGGTCTCTCTCTGTCTGCCCCAGTCAGAGGGATAGTATGGCTGAGGTCTCTGCACCAGATGGCTAGCCAGCTAACTAGAGCCTGAAAACACAAACTCAAACACAGCAACTGAGCACTGTGAGCGGTAACACTCAAAAACAACCTCCCTTATGGCTTGAAAATGCACAGAACCAAAAATCAGTATTGCATTACAGATTTTATAACGTGACAGCATCTATTCACCTTGATGTTTGATTGATTGGTTTCATTTATTTGATTACCATCTGAAAAATAGAATTGCTAGTAGCTCCCTCATGTATGACATTACTGTGCTCATACCGGTGTATGGAAATGTCTATTTTATTCAGTTTGTACTATAAAATAACACAAAATGTAATAATAGCAAATAGTTACATCACCTTATGGGTATATCTTTTCACTGGCTTAAAGGTGTCAGTTCACCCAAAATCTATTCATGCATACAGTTTTGGTTTTATTCGTCCAAGTTATGAGATATCTGTCCCTGAGATTTCTACCTTAGATGGAGGTAAATGGAATTTGTCTGTGGCATTCAGTTGAAAAATGACAAAAAATTCAACAGCAACATCTTTTAAAATGTCAGTTTTACACTGGATAATCACAGAACAACTGTCAACAGTGTGGATTCATGGGGACTATTTCTGTTTCTGGACAATACATGTTGCTGTTGCTGTTGCATTTTTGTATGCTGAGGGCACCACAGATGAAATGCCGTTCATTTCCATTGTATTGGGGATAGCTGCAAAAATCACAGAGACAGATATCTCAGAACCTGGTCAAAAAAAGTCTAAATGATCTTCGTGGCTAGAGACTACTAGAGGTAATTGAGAACATTCGATGTTAATGGGTGAGTACATGCTGCTCAGTATACACTACATGCTGCACTACTCCAAGCGAACCCAATAGGCAGTATGAAAGAGAACTGAATATGTTCAGAAATCCTTTCTGAAATCCTGCAGTCTCATTGCAAAATGGGAATAAGAAAGGTTTTCCTATCTTATCAAATGCCCCAGATCTGCTCTGTCTCTGTAGGAAGTTGGGATTTTAGCTGCTACTACCCTTGTGCTACCATACCCCCCTCCCACCCATCACACCTCCTGCTGGACACCAGATCCCCCCTTAACATACTGTAGTTGGCACAGCAGCAGGGGAGGTCAGGGGTCTGTGTAGACCTGTAGTCCCAAAACAAACAAAAAAAGGAATGCTCTGTATGAATATATACAAAATGCACAGCCCTGGTCTATATTAAAAGATAGGTTCAAATTTTTTCAAGTATGTCTAACAGTTCTGACATAGTATATACACTAAAAGAGTTATTGGTTGCTGTGATTGTTCCTTCTCTCCATACTAGCCATGAAAATATCTCATGTGATCTAAATGTGATTCTAGTATAAGCCATGTTAGCCAAATCAAGTGGTTATTTTCAAAAACTGTCGTCTTCTCTTTGTGTATTTTATTATCCCTCTGCTGCAACTCACCCAGGAAACGCTATTGGGGGAAACACAATGAGGGAATTTTGCAATAAAAAGACGGTAACTTTGAAGATATCCACTTGATATGACTAAGTCTGACTGCTGAAGCCTCATATTAGCTTCGCCTGAACATTAGAAATCATTTTAAAACAGATTTAGAACTATGGATTTTGTTCCCCATCTTTTACATTTAAATTGTTTTAGGAAGGGATTCAGGCCCAAAAACACTTTCAATGTAGATATGGCAGGTCAGGCTGTTTTAAGAAAGACTTGGAATAATGTGAACCTATCCTTTAATGCTAGTTTTCAATGTACACTTCCATATGGTATTGATGTATTTACTGATGTGTATATTTATCCATATAGGGCCTGTGTTTTCACAGGTCAAGACTAAAATCCAGTATAATGTTACACACAGCGACGATTGTACTCCACTTCGCTGTGGTTCCATATATACAGAAATAATACCTCAGTGGGCTCCGAAGCAAGTTTTAATCTCTGTTTCTCTTCTCTGGGTAAATATGATGATGTAAACTGTAATTAACTCAAACAGCTATCGTTTGTAGGCCTGAGGGACAGGTCTGCTCATGGCAGCACTGCACTCATTTATCGGCTCCGGCCGCTGTGCTTTCTATCTTTATGGTGCACTGGAGACTAAGAGGAAATGCTGTTTCACAAAGATGTCTTTTTTTTTTTATCCTCCCCCCAAACCGTAGATTGAGGCAAAATCCAAATGAAATGCCAAGCAAATGAATCCAAATGGACTGCTGAATGTGTGACTGTGTGTGTATGCGTGGTGTGTTTGTGTGACAGAAGGTTTTAATGCAATGCACCATGTAGAGCACCAAATGTAATACCCTTCACTAAGTGCTATTAAATACAGAAAGAAGAGGAGAAATGAGAAGGAGAGAGAGAGACTTAGCAGAGGGAGATTTAACACAACACCCACTCCATAATTTCTTTTTTGATGTAAATCAGCCGGAATGTCTGCCAAGGCTGGAATGATGATGAGAATTGGTGACGATGATGAGAATTGATTGAAATTATTACGATTCAAGCGCTACGCTATAAACTGCTGATCAAAATGTGCTTGATAACACACAGTACTGTACATCCAGACAACTGCATGCAGGACAGGGCAAACATGACTTGACGGGGTATGTCTTTGCTAGATAGTGTGTGTGTCTGTGTGCAAAATGGGAAATGTAAATGTATGAGACAATGTGTGTGGAGATAAGAGTTCTCGAGCAGAGTCTCTGCCACCTCCTGAGGGTCTCTGAGTGAAATCTTCTCTGAGGAGGGGAGGCACAAGGCAGAGCGACTCCAAATATGGGCAAGGGCACTCTTTGCAAACCAAGGGGAGATGTTTGGCATGCCTCAGGCTCACCAAACACCCATGTGGGGCTTTAGGCTAGCACCGAGAATGCACACAAATATGCTAGCATGCCAACCTATTGACGTCTATGTTGTGCCATAAGCTTGGAGGCTGAATATTCTCATCTCAATTGCCTTAAGTTTTCAATTGTCTCTCACTATAGTCTGACCAAGACTGCCACAGGTAGCACACTGTCTCCTTGTCCTAGCAACAACTCAGAGACCTACCACAGTGTCCCTGCAATGGCAGCAGTGAGGTGTTATTCACAATAAAAGGGATATTATTGTATGTTACAATGGGTTAGGGTACATTACACAACATCATACTCCAAGCAGGTCAGAGTGTATGTTTATCTACTGGTTTGAGGGCACTTCAGAAAGAAATTGTCCATCAGTTGCGCAGCCTTCTTTCACTGAAAGCACCTCATGGGTCCAGAATGTTTGAAACGAACTAGGCTGTACAATATGTCCACATCTAATAGCAAAAGTGTTATACCTGTTGCAAATCGCCACACTCAAAGAAGTGGCAAAATGCCTACCATCATAGCTTCCTCTGGGCGTCCATCACGCTGCCTCCCTGATCTTTCTCCAAGAACTCTGTCTTTTATGTGTCTTTGAGGTCTCCCTGCAATGACTCGTACCAATAAGGATAATGGGATAAAATAAAAGGATAATGGCCTGCACTTTTAGACAGTCCCCCCTCAAAGGCATGCATAGTGTTGTTGTTGGAAGTAGTTGTGTGAAGGATGAAATGTTTGAGTTTTAAACCGTGCCTTATTTTCACATCTCCGCACACCTGGCAATCCAACAAGACCTTTGTTGTAAGCATACTGAGGCCTTTACAGTGCTGTGGAAGTACACATTTTTACTGTAGGTGGTCTGAGCAGAAATCGAACCCCAAATGCTCATGGTGTTACTTCCATGAGTTGTGCTTATTTTTGTTTCTACTTGTGCACATTTTGAAAGTCTACTGGCATTTCTGCACAGGTTGCGTTCATAGGAAGCAACACTATATTAGTGAGCAAAATAGTCGTCTGAGCGAACAGCAGTTCATGATTAGAGAGGAACCGTTTTGTGTTTTGCACTGTTTGGAAGGCTACATCACTGAAGACAGTCTTTTTGCTCTCTCTCTGTTTTGTTATCTGGAACAAAAGCAGCCTAAGAACAAACTGTTCAGGGCTTTTTCCAAAGTTGTGCAGAAGAGAACCACAGCTGCACTGAAAAGCAATTCAGCTTCTGCACACTTCACAAAGCCCAGACAATCTCTTGATAATACCGCGGCATCTCGATAAGAGGGAGAAGAAAGCTCTCTCTGTTTTTTCACCACCAGCACCGAGCTGAAAAAACTTGGAGCGGTCGTGGAGTCAGGCGTGAGGGTCAAACAGTCGTGTGGACACCTGACTCAGGCTTCCAATAGATTCACTAAATCTGGTGATAATGCTAACAGTAACTCTGTGGCATTAACAATTATTGCTTGTTGTAAGATATGGGGCTCACTGAGTGATAACTGCCTCGGCTCTTAAGCCTCTCATAATGTGGAGATATGGGGTGGGCCACATTGAAAGGGACATTTGAGGCCCTTTTACCCCTAAGCTGTTAAAGACGCCCAAATCTGGCTCTGCTTGTCTCCAAACCGGAGGGATTAGTGTTGAGTTTCACTCCGATTCCCCCTGATAATATCCCAAGCTGTAGCAGCTAGTACTTAGCCAGTGGGCCCTATTCGCTTAATGCCCCCCTACTGTTTTCAGCACCAGCAACAATGACAGTAAAGTGCCTCAAAAAACCAACATCATCCTTTAAGTGTCTAAATAAACATAAAGGTTGGCCCTCTTTGTGTGCCCAGGTATTGAAGCTGTAGATGCCACAAAGTCTAATTCCACCTGCCCACGAGTCCGATCTTTCACACGGCGAGTTAGGTCATCGGTGTTCCGCTTGCAAGTGTGCATTTAAATTTGCTTTCATTTAAAACGGCAGCTTTACAGAGGCAGAGGAGACAGGCCGAGCCCGTTTATTGTCTGAGCTGTTGAAACTTTTATTTTTTTCATTAGTCCGCAAAGGTTCTTCACACTTTCGTTTTTAATGCACACGCCGAGCACTCACCGCCTCCCCTTACACCAACACACACTCACCCTATTTGTTCTGCACGTATTGGTTCCACTAATGTTTTTATTTATGGCATTCCAGCATGACATCCTGCCATCCACCCACCCCCTCCTCACCTCTTTACTAACCCAAGAGAGAACTGAAAAAATGACGCATGACATAGAGTGTGCGAGTGTGTATCTATGTATGTGTGTGTGTGTGTGTGTGTGTGTGTGTGTGTGTGAGAGAGAGAGAGAGAGAGAGAGAGAGAGAGAGAGAGAGAGATGGAAGGAAAGGAGCAACATAAAGAAATAAATAAAGGGCCCAAATTCCTCATTTCTAATTCAGCTGCTCGTTCAGCTTAACCTCTCTCTCCTCAGCAATTAAAGCGCACGCCACATCCTTCACGCTGCGTACAGCCGAGGCTAAATAATGCAGGGGGCATCCAGCACCCGCATCCTTTATCATCCCAAATGACAGCCATTTGCATATCTCCCCAGTCAATTAGAGCGCGGCGGAATAATCAGCCCATAATTGGGGGAGAGCGTCGGTAATCACCCGCCCTGGCACACCGACAGGGCCATTGGAGGAGTGAGGGGGAGAGGTTGTGTGTGGGGCTGGATGCATGTGTGTGTGTGAGTGAGTGTGTGTGTGTGTAAGGAAGACAGTCCACCCGACTGCAGCCTCTTCACTTCAAACTAACATGTCCAAACAACCAGTCTAACTTCTCTCTGGCTCTTAATGCTCCCTGTCCTCCTCCTCCTCCTCCTCCTCCTCCTCCTCCTCTCCGCTGCCACTTCTCCTCACTAATTTGCACGTACTGGCTTCCTCAGTCTATTTGCCTCCAACACGTTATTTCGTTGCTATATCTTTCATCAAAATAGATCAGTAAGGGAACAGTTTTATATAGCCTAAAATGTGATACATGAATGACGGGTTTCATTCCAGGATGCCATTCATTCTCAAATGTTATCAAATGTTAATTGCTCGGCATTTAAAAAATATGAATAATGACATCCTTCAGTGTCGCTGCTTTGTAAGCCCAGTTCAAGAGTTCAAGATCACTAATGTCAGTAATGAATTTGAGTTTCATGCCAGCAATTCTGTCCGTGGAATTGGCAAAGGTATCCGATTTTTGGATGGAAAACGTAGGAATGAATTCTTCACTCGCAATGCAATGGTGTATCCACAAATATGACTGTGGAGCAACACGTTTCTCACCTGCCTGCAATTCTTCTGTGACAGCTCTTAAATTCGTACTCTATTCCTTTTATGTAGCAAGAAAGCACAGCGTTAAGAACAGCCAAGAACAATGTGAGAAAGACTGCGCCGAGGCACCAGGGGGAAAATCCCTTGCTTGTCCCCTTTAGATGCAGAAAATCAAAGTCGTTTCATGGGAAGTTTTCTGGGCAGCTTTGAAGTGCTGTAGCTGCATAGCCTCTGTATTTCCTGCTGAAAGAGGAATGACCATTTTTGTGAAACAACATTTCCTTTAATACACTGTAACCTCCCATTCCTCAGATGCTTTGGTGCTGTCCTCTGAACATGACAAATAAAAGAATGACTTGAGAGAGCAAGGGAGAGAGAGAGAGAGAGAAAGTGGGGTTGACAGTAATGGGTACGGTGGAGGAGTGTAAGTGTGTGTGAGTGTGTGTGTGTGTGTGTAAAGGAACATCAGAGAAATCCAGGCAAGGTTAGTTCCCATCTGCAGCTCCATCCTTTTGTGTTTCCCCAGCTCCTTTCTTTTCCCTCTCGCCTTTGTATTTATTCTACCCAATCCAGTTCAATGTTAGCCAGCTCTGCCTCTGTGGTGTTTCAAGCCCACTGTCGCTTTGGAGAGATGAAACGCTTGCCATTCACTTCTCCTTGATAGAAGTGGCAAGAAATAAAGAAAGGAAGTTAGAGCTTGGAAGAAGGGGATGGGGAGGGAGGCAAGGACAGCACAGGGGATGATAGTGATGATTTGTTTCGATTTAACCTCCACATAGAACTTCAGTCTATTGCAAGCGAGGTGCAGAGCAGACCAACCTGAGAAAACAGAGTTTAAACTCAAACAAAAACCCTCTTTTGAAGAGAAAAGACTACAGAAAACACAAGGGTGGCAGCATCCTTAAACAGCTCTCCCTGTCCGCAGAGGGAGGAAACATTGATTTCCTTTTTACTCCTTTTTTAAAGGGGGTGTCTTTCTATGTTTAATCCTCCATTCCTCTACTCTCGGGGGATCTGTGGCATTTCCTGCCAGCCAGCCAGCCCTGTGCTGCAGAGACTTATGCATCACTGTCAAAATGACTCTGATCAAAAGAAAGGAGAGGGGAAGGGAGGGGAGGCGAGAGGGGGGGGGGTTTGGTTTGAGGGTCTGGTTTGATTGGTGCGATGCAAAACTCTTCCCCCATTGGACGTGCCGCCTGTCAGTGCATCCGCCTCTGTAATCCATCAGCACCCGCCGCTGATCAATAATGTGAATGGTGGAATTCTGAGAGATATTTGGTTGTGATCTGTGTATCCTAAGAAAGACTAAGACTCGTGCCGGACTCTGAATCTGTCTTTCGTGCGTCCTGCTAGACAGGACGCATGAAACCAGAGATGGTGACCCCTATGGGACTGTTAGGCATGACGATTCCTGTGTTTGGTGAAACCCAGTATGGTGTGGAATCTGAACTGGATCTTTTACTTTGAGAATTAAACACACTACAAACTCATCAAAGATTAAAAGAAGTACTTCTGAAATGATTATAAATAACAGGAGGACCTACTGTAAAATGGCTTTCTCTATGTTTACAAGTAACAAAGAGCGTTTGGTTTTCTAGCTAGGATGTAATCATATTAGTAATTCTTATCTGGGTCCTCTGCACTCTAAAAAGATTTCTTTAAAATACACTCAACTCCTGTATATACAATAGATATACTCCTAATATTCTGAACACTGGTTTGGCTTTGGCAAAACTACCTGCGGTATGTTGTATTCCAAAGTACATATAAAAGTGTAAAGAATTGTACTGCACAGGATTCTGTTTGTTTTTATCATCCTCTATGCGACGTGTTTTGATATGCAAATATTAACCATGAATATTTATGCAAAATACAAAGTTTGTACAGCTTGTAAAATTCAAACACTTTACAAGCACTTTCAAGGTACGTTTTCAGACTCTCTAAGCCATAATCATCACATCTAAATCATCACTACAAATGCCAAGAGACAACCAACAATGCATCGTTTCATTTCAAATATTAAAAGACTTTTTGGTTTACATGAGTGTAGATGAAACTCTAGATTATTTTGAAAATCAAGCATCTTTCAAGGAGTATATTAGAGTTCAAGTGTATTCCTAACCTTGAAACTTTGTACCAATCCTAGAAATAACGTATTTATCAACTGGCAGCTTCTAGCGAAATGTTTTTGTAACCAACTATCCAGAAGAAATTGGCCATCTAGAGCGGACCCTGACCTCTGACCTTGCAGCAGAAGAGTGTAATAGAAAAAAGAATTCCTTACCTATAAATAAAAACATCTCGCATTTATGCTTAAATATTACACCATTACCCCACAAATGGATTTGTATTTGCAAATAGGCAGACAGACAATTAGGGAGGCAGCGGGCTGATGGAACAATAAAGAGACAATATGATTCTCATTTCAGGGTAATCAAATCATACAAGCTGGGTTACACATACACACACACACACACTGAACGAGTCACACAGGCAGGCAGCGGCCCTCTCAGGACAGGCCGCGGCGTCGACGTCAGGCCACATTTCAGAGCGTTCAAACTAACTTTAGCAGTGAAAACAAATTGGGCTCACCATCAAAGAGACTTTTCAAAAAGCCATTTCTCTATGCCAGTTCAAAAGAACCCTGGTTGGTAAACAGGCATGGAGAATTCACAGCGAAAGATATTGTAGGAGGTACAAACGGCTGGAGCTTCACCACAACAAAGGCAGGGGAGAAGGAGTGGAGGACTGTAATTCATCACACACTCAACAAAAGCAAGTGTGACTGACTGTCCATGACCAAAGAAACAAAACAAAACAAAACAAAAAAAACCTCTCCTTAATTGGAGAAGCTGTTTTTGTTTTGCTTTTTTTCATTTCAAACCCACTCCGTCTATTGTTTTATTTTTTTTCCTTCCCTCCAATTCCTTGCTGCTCAGTCTGCCTGGATGCCCTTGCCCTTTTCTTTTTCCTTCTTTTCTCTACCTGCCTCCCACTCCTCCTGTTTCTTCATTAAAACAATTCACTGCACGTTATTATGGCCTTCATGTTACATGAGAAGACAGACGGAGCTGCGGGAAGAGAGTGACAGAACGAAGAGAGGGGAGGCTAAAGAAAGGGGCAACAAGAGAAGAATGGGGAAGTTAGGAGGATAAAAACCTCCGGGTCCTTTATGGCTTGTGAGATTTCTTAACAAACAGCCAGACAGGCAGACAGAGGCCATGCTCCACATACCATCCTCCCATCCACCTCAGGCGATATCTCATTTGTCGGGGAGTCAAGCTGAAGACCAGAGGATAGAGAGACAGAGAGATCGAACAAGAGCAGCAGCCCGCCCCTCCGTCGAGCCGCCATTAGCTATGCACAAGACAAACTGCTGACACAAAGTCACACGCCGTGCTGAGCAGGGACTTGTGGGTAGGCAGGAGGAATCCATCCCTCCGTCCCTCCACCTGTCTATCGACATCCCTGGCTCTCTCTCGTCCGCCTCCGGATTTTGCAATTACAATCAAACGGCAGCATCCAGGCCCCGGAGCACTGACTGACGGCTCGGATTAACTGAGATGTGGAGAGGCCTTGGGATGCTGTTCTGTCTGTGTGTGTGTGTGTGTGTGTGTGTGTGTGTGCGTGCATGCACGTGCGCATGTGCCTGTCAAGCCAGTCGTCTGTTCATCTACGTGTGCATACTGCATTACTTTGTATGTGCAGCGTGTTTCAGCATCAGAATTGATGTGTGTGTGTCTCTCGCTGTCTATCAGTTGATTTTGTCTGTGCACTACTTGTGTTGATGCGTAGTGTAGGTTTGTCTGTGTAAGTGACAGGGAAGGCGTATGTATGAAGCGGTGCATTAGCATGAAAACGAGTGTGAATAACAATGCAATTACGCATTTCAATTAAATCCCACTGTGTGGATCATTTGTTTCTGTTGGCTGGATTTGGGAAATGTATCATCAACTGATTATTTTGGAGAACGCACGTGACTTCAGAGACTGATAGATATTCATGTGAGTTCAGCAGCTTCTCACCAATTACAGACACATGCAGTTAAGGGTACGCTCTTCCTCAAAAAATGCCTTTCCATTGCCATTTTGTTGCAAGAGCTGTACAATATTTTACAAAACAATTCAAAATTCTACATTTTAAAGAAATAAAGTCAGACACGGAGAACTGTCATGAAAAGTGACAACACAAGCAAATCTAAAAAGGACGTGGTGTTGAGGATATGGAAAGAAATCACAAAGCTGTCAGCAAAAAAAGAAGGAACACACACACATACGCCCTTTGAATTAACTTCACTGCTGCACAGCCGCAATCGAGCGAGTCACGTCAAACATGCGACCAAACAGACAACCGTCCCTCAGAAGGCAACGGATAAAGTGTGAGGAACAAAAACACGTCAATCTGCTTTGTCCAAAAGAATTTGAGCTGCTCTGCGTCTTCTGCAGGATCGGTGCTTTAACTCTTCCCTGCTAGACGCCGACGTCATCCATCAGAGATGACAAATGTGACATGACAGCTCTGCTTGGGAAGCGGCGGTGACTACAGACAGAAAACTACTTACAGCACAGCGTGTGACAAGGGGAAGTTTGTCAAGACGAAACCAGATATTCCAATCTACTGATCTCGTTGTGTCTATGGGCTTAAAGTGTACAACACTGACAATTAACTGCTTCGGTTGTAGTGGAATTTAGCGCTCGGTTTTGGCAAGAATCCACAGATTCCAATTAAGGCTATTTTAATCTTAGAAATATGCCAGATTTAAAATTTCTAATTCAATATTTTCATTGTAACTCATTTAACAAATTGGTAAATTCACACACCAGGCCTGTAGGACATTGGAAATAATTGGGTTTTTAGAAAACCAAAACTGTTTGTGCACAGATATGATCGTGCTTTTGCTGTCGAGTTGTGTTTGATGACATGTCATGTTGTAGTTCCTCTCTTGGAAAGCCAAAAACCTGCCGAAGCCTTTTAATTGGTCTGTATTTCAGCCTGCTGCAGGTTTTGTCCAAATGCAACATGATCTATGAGTTGTTTGTGTGTGTGTGTGTGTGTGTGTGTGTGAGTGAAACATTTGGCATCCCCAAGTGAACCAGCCCCAGTGATGGGGACGAAGGAGACAGAGTCGTGCCCACGTCACAGCTGAAACATTGAATAAAATGTAAAGAAAGCATCTAAATGAATGTGTGAATATGCCAACAACACGCATTGATTCAGATTCCCCGCTCTCATCAGTCAACCACCCAGTCACTGTGGTTTAAGATGGAAAGTCGTCCTGGTTGCTCTCTCCTCATCAGGCCTCGCGGAGCGGAGACCAGCTGACCAACCAGAACGTCCTCGCGGAGCTCGCGAGCCAATGGTCACCCGGCAGTGTGCGCGCGCGCGGGGGCGTGTGTGCGCGTGTGATGTAAGCGCGGGGAAAGGAGAGGTGACAGCGGCGCGAGGCTGATCTAATAAAAGGAGAAGATGAAACGCTGTCAGATGCCGCGGCGAGGAGCTCAAACGCCAGCAACGTTTGGTAAAACACGCACGCGTCTCCTCCCAGACAGTCTCCTCTCGCTCACACACTATCTCTGCCACGCACGCACGCACGCGCGCGCGCGCACACACACACACACACACATTTCTGTGTGACAGACAGTTTCATAGTGTCGTAGCTGAGGTGTTGGCCTATAAAAAGCAGTGCTGATATGATTTAATGGGCGAGTCTTATTATAAGACTGTCGCTGGGCCGGTGTAATCTGGCTAGCGCTCCGGGGCACACAGCGCGGGGACACGCGCACTACAATGCTACGCAGCAGATAATATTTCTATGTGCTACATTGCTATTATAAGATAGAGCCATTTGCCACACTGATACGCGGTGTATGAGGCTGTCATATGGGAAGGAGTGATTTATGACTGTGAGGCATGAGACTAAAGACAGATTATTTTTACTCGTGTGTCTTTAGAGGCCAACTTCCTTTCTTTATTGTTTTGTACTGCGCTTATTTTTGTACGGTATCAAAGGGGAATCGTCTTCCGTGTAAAACACACACACAACGCCATATGGGCTTTGTGGTATTTATATAAGCCCAGTAGAGTCTGGACCACCCACTCAAAAACTGCACAATGTCACTTCGACATTGATTCCGAATCTGCACTTAATAGAACAAGATCCCTCTGTTAGCTGTCTTCCAATTTTTTTCCGAGACTAAATTGCTATTAATTATAAATAGCCGAGCAGCTGTCTTAAAATATATGACATATCTACTCGCGTATTAGACACCGAGGTGATATTGCCTCTCCTGCCACTTTTAATATCGGCACACTGGTTCCAATCACGGCCTAATAATGGCTTCTCATTATGAGGTGTGTGTGTGTGTGTATGTGTGCGCTCCAATTTCACCACTTAAAAGCCACAGATGACACCTTGTAAAAAGTTAATTTCACTTTAGACATTTACGGAATGGGGCTGTAAATTTAAGGTCTGGAGGTGTGCCGCGAGGCTATCAGCTCTGATAATTGAGATACTGTATAATTAGATGTAAGCAATTCATTACGTGTATAAATGCAAAGCAGGTGTAAGAAGATGAAAACAAGTTCAAACCTTATTTGAGAACAGTGAGAGAAAAGTGTGGTTTCCAGCGGCCGGAGAGGGTCGTTGTTCCCGCGGTGTAATAGCGGAGTCGGGCAGCAGATGGCGCTGTGCTTGCTGTGAGCACAGTGAGCGCATGTGATCAAACTCTAAACAACAGACGTGGGGTGCGTTCAGGATCAGGCAACATTGCTGATTGGATCATAATGTGATTCACACTGCTGAAATGAACAGTCATTACTACACACGGCATGTAGAAACACCTCATATAATATCCCTCTAATGTTTCCTTATACGGACACGTGTGGGCTCTCGGTGGAGTGTTTATGGGTTTTTGATGTTCTATAACACCCCTGTAATATTCTCAGAGAGACTTTTTTTATTGTCAAATTTGTATACCAAGCGTCCAAAATGTTATAATGGGATATTTTTTCTTGACATGGGATTATATGACGCTTGTAGTAAATCACTTAACATGATCTGTTTCAGTTCACCCATTTTGTGTGAACACAACAGCGCACATCACCAAAAAAGGCATCTTCACACAGTCATTAAAAGACGAGAACATCTCTTATTTTAGGAGTCTCCCATCTCCTCTCTCTGTCTCCCTTCCTTGTACCCCAAGCCTTTCATTTCACAGATTGTCCCTTTTTTTAACATGTAAAAAAAAGGCGATAAAGGGACAAGCTGCCAGATTTATCTTTAAACTGCTTTCATTTTTTTTCCTGTCCGATGAGATTGAGTTTGGTGAGAAAGAGAGAGAGAGACAGGAGAGGAGGGCTTTCACCTAACTGTATCACCCCTTCACACAAACACACACACACTCCCAGCTCTTCCTGTTACTCCTCACCCTCCACCTCCTGCATCCAGCCCCCCCCCTCTTTACTCCCCCCTCTCTCCTCTCTCATGGCCTCTGTCTTAATTTCACAGGGGAATCATTTGACAGATATTGCCCTTGAAGAGGCAGCCTGTGCCTCGCCACTGAGAGCAATGGGGGCTGAGGGTTGTGGGGGTGGGAAGAAGAGAATGGGGGGGGGGGTGATGGAGGAGAGGAAGTGACAGAGAGTGAGAGTGATGCGGAGAATGAAAGAGGGGGAGTGGAGGAGTGCGGGAGTGGAGGGTAAAAAGTTATTAAGTGGATGTAAAAATGCAGCGCAGTCAAAAAGGTTAAGTCTGGAATAGGAAATTAAAACTTGCATCGCTTTTGGCTTTAAATAGATTTGGTTTCATTACGGGCGCCAAGGCCAGTTAGAGTCAAATCCCTCTGGAGAGAGGGAGGAAGAGGGGTGGAAAGCGAGAGGAGGAAGAGGGATGGTGACATGGGAAGGGAGGCAGGCGAGAGAATAAGAAACAATAGGAGAGAGGAAGGAGGCAGACTATCATGCAGTTCACATTCATTTTCAATTTCTCCCTGTTTTTCCCCAAACCCCCTTCCACAGCCAAGCGAATACCAATTCTACATACCATTACAGATTTAATACTAAGACTTTAAGTGGAATCCAAGGCTGCCGCGAAGCATGAATACAAAGAACACGACTGGCATTGGCTAACAGGTGTGTCAAGACCTCGTGGCTTTTTTCTTCAAACCCTCTGTTTTTATTTACAGTGATGTTTTATGAGTCATTGGCGACTTGGAATCATTTTTTGACCCTGGAACGTATGAAACTCGTTTAAACCTGACCATCGGTGATTTTTAACAGTTTGCTTTTGTCAACTGGGAAAATGAGGAAGCACGAGCTTCTTGCAGCTGAGGCCTTGTGTTCCGTGCATACGCCTCATATACATGGAATATGTACACGAAGGACGAGATCATTTCCCCACTCTTACAATTAAAGCCTTGGCTTTAGTGGATTGTTGGGAGGACACATTTCATACCAACACTTACAGTGTGTACACACACACACACACCTGCACAGGTTACACAGACTGACCCTCTCACAGCTCTGGTTATTGCCTCTGTGGTCTCCCAGGGAGGGACAGAATAGGGGGGAACTAGATAAATTGCAATGAAAATGTGAGAAAGGTGGCTGAAACGGTGCACGGAGGGAGGAAGGAGGAGAGAAAGTAAAAAAGGGAGAGAGAGAGAGAGAGACAAAAAGAAGAGGAGACCATAGGGGGAATGAAAGAATTAGAGATGGATAGATAAATCAAGAGATAAAGTGAAGGAGAGTGTGTGTGTGTTTGTGTGCGTGAAGAGAGAGAGGCTGCACTCTCTTTAGAGATCTTTATCATTTGCCACCTCTGGCCATGCAAGTAAACAATAGCGGTAATGAAACGCAAGCTGGTGCATACATGAATAAATAAGATGGCTGAGGCATTTCAATACAATTTAAGCTGGTAATCGTTAACCTACTCATGACTATCCTGGCAACAACGGATCACAACATGTTACCTGCAGAAAAGGGAATTCAGCAAAGTTTAGCCAATTAATTGTAAATGACTTCTGCATTTACTCAAACACTTTATTTGAGGTAGCTCATACCCACATACTGGCCTCAGAAAAGATTTACCAAGGATCTTAATCATTTCTGTGAATGACAGAAAGGATCCACTCTGCATACACTAGACTGACTTCATGTCACTATGACCCACCTGGTATCAACATGCAATCTGTATTTAGATATCTTATCAGGGAATAGCGCACGTTAACGATACATGTACATACAGCAGCATCACCTAAACATAGCGAGCAAGCTTATCAATACCTGGTGTACTACAAATGCAAAGGCCGGTGATCACATACCATATGGTATCATATACCATATCACATTATCCAGATACAGATTGCATGTATTACCAGGTGTATGTAGGGTCAGTTTTGTACTGTTTACTTTTATCAATATTGCAATTACTACAACACCTTTAATTTTAAATAATCTGCATTAATAGTCAGTACGATATAATAGAAATCAAGCTGTTGAAAACTGCCACTATCAGCCTTTAAACAAGCCTTTATTTTAGGAACACAGAGAGGGAGGAACAGAGTGAGAGAAAGTGAGAAGAAAACAACAGACGATAGGCTTCGGCTCCAATGTGAAGAGAAGCCATTTTCTTTTCTCCCTCTGTCCTCCTCCTCCCTGGCAGGGACAGTGAGCGACAGAGAAACAGAAGACGGGGAGAAACTCTCCTCTCTGTTTCTGTACACCAGATTATGAAAATGAGTAGGAACCAATGACCCCACAGCTTTCATTGCATATTTGGGGGGGGGGGGGGGGGGGGCACAGACGGGCAAAAAAAAAAAAAAAAAAAAAAAAAGGAGTTTAAGTTTTTTTTGGGGGCCAAAAAAAGAGA
>JAVQJD010094404.1:0-30863 GCA_036023655.1 Nannoperca australis | reverse complement strand
TGATGAGACGTCCTGTTGTTTTCAATCATGGTTCTATGCACTTGATGTAAAGCTCTTATTTTGGAAGTCGCTTTGGATAAAAGCGTCTGCTAAATGCCTAAATGTAATGTAAATGTAATATGGCAACGGAGCAAGATGTTGGCCTCCATTGGGAGTAACTTGGAGTTTCAGTGTCTTGCACAAGGACAATTCAACATGTGGATGGGAGGAGCCGGAGGTTGAACCGCCAACCGTGGGTTTAATGGACGACCCGCTCTACCTCCACTTGTTCTGTCATGTTAGTTTTTACACCATCCACTAATCTTCACTAAAAATATTGTTTATTTATGTATGTACATACGGTTTGCATATGGTAGTGCCATAACAAAGTTATCTCAGGGTACTTTTTCATACATAGCAGGTCTAGATCGGCTCTATATTTACAGAGATCCCAAAACTACGTAGACATGTAAAGTAATAGTTGTGGTAATGGTATTGATATTAAAAAAAATAATACTAATAGCAATATAATAGTAATACTACTACTAATAAAAGTAATAATAATTGCGGCAGTGGCTGTTGAGCAGGAACACGGGGGCAGCAGGTGCAACCATAGATCCAGACTCTACAGCGTCGGAGGCAGAAACACCTGCAGAAATCCAGGAGAAGGAGAGAGAGAGAGAGAGAGAGAGAGAGAGGGGTGAAGAAAGCACACAACTACGGGAAGAAATTGATTTAGTAACATGCATTAATGGCATATGAGTGCGTACAGATGGAGAGAAAGAGAAGGAAAGGAGCTCAGTGCATCCTAGGAAGTCTCCCAGCAGTCTAGGCCTATAGCAGCATAACTAAGGGGTGGCTCAGGGTTCACCTGAGTCAGCCCTACTATAAACTGTATCAAAGAGGAAAGTCTTAAGCCTACTCTTGAATGTGAGGAGGATGTTTGCCTCCTGTAAACAAACTGGAAGCTGGTTCCACATAAGAGGAGCTTGATAGCTGAAAGCTCTGGCTCCCATTCTACTTTTAGAGACTCTAGGAACCACAAGTAACCCTGCATTCTGAGAGTGCAGTGCTCTAGTAGGGTGATATGGTACTATGAACTCTTTGAGATATGATGGTGCCTGACCATTAAGTGTTTTGAAGGTGAGGAGAAGGATTTTAAGTTCTATTCTGGACTTTACAGGGAGCCAGTGTAGAGAAGCTAGCTTTTCTTGTCAGTAAACGTGCAGCAGCGTTCTGGATCAGCTGAAGAGACTTAAAGGACTTATTGGTGCAGCCTGATAATAGAGAGTTGCAATAATCCAGCGCAAATGTCACAAATGCATGGAGTAGTCTTTCTGCATCTTTTTGAGACAAAATGTTCCTGATTGAGGCATGCTTGAAGTTTAGCGAATTGATTGGTTTCATCTGGCTTGATCGATAAATATAATTGGATATCATCTGCATAACAATGACAATTATATTGAGGGCTTCCTAAAAAAATGGCCTAAAAGAAGCATATTTTGGTGAATAGAATTGGTCCAAGCACAGAACCTTGTGAAACACCGTGACTTACTTTGGTGTGCATAGATGATTCATCATTAACATGTACAAACTGATATCGATCTGATAAATAGAATTTAAACCAGCTTATTGGTTTAAATCCTGGTTTAACCCCCCCACCTTTCAATCCAAACGGTCAATGCAGATGAGCACCCACCTAGAGCCTAGTTCTGCTCGAGGTTTCTACCTGTTAAAAGGGAGTTTTTCCTTGCCGTTGTCGCCTAGTGCTTGCTCATGGTGGGAACGTTGGGTCTTTGTGTGTGTGGGAGTCGGTCTCGACCGGCTCCATGTGATTGAGTGCCCTGAGATAACTTTGTTGTGATATGGCGCTATATAAATAAAACTGAACTGAATTGAATTGAATTAATCACGGCCCTCTTCATCAGTCGACGTGCTGACTTACGTAACCTGGAAACTGAGCGGCCTTCCCAAGCACAGAGTCATCGGCAGCGGCACCAACTTGGACTCGGCGCGCTTCCGCTTCCTGATGGCAGACAAACTGGGAATCCACCCCAGCAGCTTCAACGGCTGGATCCTGGGAGAACATGGAGACACGAGCGGTGAGCAAGCGAAAAGAAAGCACCGGACTCGACTGTGACTGCGTGATGTGTGTGTGTGTGTGTGTGTGTGTGCGTGTGGTTGATGGTTTCAACGTGTGTCTCAGTGCCTGTGTGGAGCGGAACGAACGTGGCTGGAGTCAACCTGCAGACGTTAAACCCGGACATCGGCACAGACTGTGACGAAGAGAACTGGAAGGAAACCCACAAGATGGTGGTGGACAGGTAGGCCAGGGTTCACTCGGCTCGCTCACATTTCCTAGACCAGGTGTGGTGTTTTTTTATACGCCTCGTAGAGTGGGGCGTCACCTATCAATGTAGTTATATTGTGACAAAGTAATCGTATCTAGATGTTTCCATGATACAATTACAATACGCTCAAATTTGGTCAAAATGAGGTCATAACGTTAGACCTCAAATAATCTTAATTTTAAATATTTATAGTTTTCAGCAGATTTTTTGAAATATACAGGATCCCAATCCAGTAAAACACAACAATAATTTGTCTCAATGGTTTTACACATTAGGTAAACTTTATAACATGTGATTTTGAATACTTTGATAATAATGAAATGTATCAAAACATGGATGAAGTGATATTGACATTGTATTGGTATGAAAGTGTTATTTCCTGGATGTTAGATTTGAAAAGGTGAGATCATTTTTTATTCGATGCCTAGACATAAATGTCAGTATGCATTCAACACTATCTCTCTCTCTCTCTCTCGCTCTCTCTCGCTCGCTGTCTATTTCAGGACAAAAGCAGCTGTCGTGAGAGAAAAGCTGCGTCGTCGTGTTTCATCAGTTCATATTTGGCACTTCTAATCTGCTTTGTGTCTGCTTTTTGCTGTCTTGTGTCTCTCAGTGCCTACGAGGTGATCAAACTGAAGGGTTACACCAACTGGGCCATTGGTCTGAGTGTAGCGGACCTGACAGAAAGCCTCGTCAGGAACATGAACAGGATTCACCCTGTTTCCACCATGGTGCAGGTAACACACATTCATTTCACACACGCAGCACACAGACACACTGCAGTGTGTACGTAAATTCAAAGCTTTGTTGCTGTGTGGCTCCATCTGAAACAGCACTTTTCACCAAAGAACTTTAATGTTACTGTTTTTTTGCATTTTAGCCGACATGTTTGTTTCTTGATTTATTGCAAGAAATTTCAGCTGAGATAGTTTTTGATTTGCATAAATTAGAATGGTTGAACCTTTTAGTTTATAGGCACAACCTATGATTAAAATATAATTTTGAAAGGTATTATTTGTTTTTAAATTTTAAACTTCAGTGACAAACCTTTACTTTGCCTTTACTGCTGTAGTCAGCAGTGTTGACACAGACAGACATCAATATGAATATGTAATATATAAATATAATATAAATATCTTTTGTTCACTGGTGTCACATTTAAAACAGGTGTGAAAAAGCAAATAATGCTTTTTAGTTTCAAGCCTTTCAATTCACCTTCACCTTTTGAGGCTTGCAAATTGCAATTTTTTGGGTTCAGCTTTTTCAAATATGAACCTAAGAGTTAAACATGTTGTAGTTTACACACCTTCTCATACAGAGAGTAAACGCTTATTGTTGTTTGTGTACAGGGTATGTATGAAATCGGTGACGAGGTGTACCTGAGTCTGCCCTGCGTGCTGAATAGCAGAGGTGTGGCCAGCGTGGTCAACGTGACCCTGACGGACGACGAGGTGGTCCAACTGCAGGCCAGCGCCAACACGCTGTGGGACATCCAGAAGGACCTGCAGGAAGTCTAGCTGAACAGCGGGGGGCGCTGTAGCCGCTCATCACCTTCAGTATCATCACGCTGCAGTCGCTGAACACCAGGCAGCTCCGCCTACCACACCTTCAACCCGCTGCCCTCTGTAGATTCACAAGCGTGGGAGTTTAATCCCATCAGGTTTAGCTGCAGGTGTCCGTGTGCACACGTCTGCGCGGCGGAGACGCGTCGCAGTGTGGCACCACTCACGTTGCTTTGTTGTGGAATAAAGTTTGTTTTTGCTTGAACGGGAAGTGCACGTGTTGAGTTATTCGGTGGTACAGTCAAAACTCGTCCTACGAGTCACTGATTCGTGTCAATGGATGAACTCCTGATAAAAGCTTTGGTTCGAGTCACTTTTTTAATCAATGAGACTATTAAAGAATGTCTATTATCCAGCAAGGGACGTTTGAACATTAAATGTGTATCACTCGTCTTACTAACAAGGTGACAAAAGCAATGTCCTTTTAAAGAAAGAGTGAATGAGAGATCAGGGTTTAACAGGAACCACTTTGCATTGTGGGCCTTTCTTGCACAGATAGAGGAGTTCTACACACGATGTCATTTGATATTCCCTCTCCCGAATCATCCTGCCTCGGTTATCAGATGTGGCTATTTCTGGTAATGTTTATTGTAAACAAATGAAACGAGGCCCTTTAAAGAATTACCTGGTGTCAACATATCACCACAGGAATCTCAGTAGAGGCTGATTTCTAACTCTTTGTCTTTTTGCAGATTCTCACGATGATGATATGGATAACATCTTCCAAAACTAGAAATTTAAATTAAGACACCATCATGTCATTAAAAATAGGTGCTTTTACAAAGAAAGGTTTATTTAGGATCCCTGCATTCACAAATTCACTTTTTTGCTGATTAAAAAAAGAACTTTTACATGTCAGCTGGTAACCTCTTATTGACCCAATCACGGCTGATTCGGGCTGCCATTTCCAATAAAACTGATTGGGACACCTGCCTCAGTGACCTCGGTTTAGACAGTGTGATGATGAATGACTCGATGGTGTTCAGCATGGTGTTAATTACTGTGCGCTGTGAATGACCTTAATTGGAGCCCCAAGCTGACACAGTCAATCAATAACAACTTAAACAACTGTAAAAGGAAATCCCTCCATGTTGAACACACGCTGGATTCTGCATGCATCATTAAAGAGAAGAAAAGAAAAACAGTCCGGCAGTAAATAAACACGTGGCTCAGAGTTGACAGACACACAGCTCACAGACAAGCAAATTGATTTTATTTATATAGAACATTTAATCACAAGTTAAGTCGAACAACAAGTAACAAGTGTAGGAAAACATAATACAAGGAAATGCAACAATAAAAACACTTCACAAATAGTTCAAATACAGATGTTGTTCGTCTGGGTCACTGTCTGGATTGCCTCCACCTGAGGGAGAAAATGGATTAACAATTACATTTGCTCAGGTGATGGTGGTGAGGTCGAGTGTTGGCGATAACCTTCACAGCTTTTACCTTCTTCCGCAGCTCGCTGCAGAAGCTTCAGGAGCATGGAGGACAAAGACGATGCAATTCCATCGCCGCTCTGGTTGTGAGTCACTGCAGAGACGCAGAGCAAAGACACTTGAAACAGAAAGAAGAAATCTCTCAACCAAGACAAGAAAGAGAAAAAATACCAACATGCAGTGAAGAAGAGACATGCTGATAAGATCAGCCGTATGAAGTAAACTTGTGGACTCAAACTGACGTAATGCAAGTTCTTAGGCACCACTTTATAACAAAGAACTCTTTATAAAGTGTTTAACAGTCAATGTAGGTAATGGATTTATTAAAGGTTACTAAATAATTTATAAATATTTTAAAGATAAGTCACAGTATAAGTTTCAATAAGAGCAATGTTTCTTTATGTTGCACCATTAATAGGCAAGTCTGCAGTTATAAATGTCAAACGTTGGTGAGTGATCTGCAATTAGACAGTGGTGAAGAAAGTATTCCTATCTTTTATTTAAGTAAAAGTATTAATACAACACTGTGGAAATACTCTGTTACAAGTCCCGCATTGAAAATGTTACTTTCGTTAAAGTACGTATAATCAGGAAAATGTCCTCTGAGAGTTAAACTGTTATACATTACATGATTAGTTTATTATGACACATGCATTCATGTAAAAGCAGCACGTCTGTTGTAGTCAGTTGAGGTGGAGATAATCTTTGTGGGACTGAGTCATCGATTCAGTTGATTGTTTGGTTTGTACATTTTCATTTTCAACAGCGACACCTTCGCAATACCTGTTTGGCCCAACCGCACAGATAATTCAAAATAAATGTAAATTATTCAAATATTTAACCAAGAAATGTTTTTGCATGAAAATATTTTGCATGAACAATTATCAAAATAGTTCATTTTCTGTCAATCAACTAATCATTTCAGCTGTACTTGTATGTATTTCATACACTGCAATTAAAAATGTAAGTAGGTCATTGATGAACGTTTCTTATTACAATAATAAGTCTGCAGTTCTGTTAATAAATAGTTAATAAATGGATTATGATCCAGATGCTCTGCAGCTAAAAACCAAATGTCAACACCAGCCAGAGAGATTTTTCACAACCTAAAAAAGGGTTTTCTCAGTTATGGCTTTTATCTCATTTAAAAAGCATCAATAAATAATTTATTAACAGTTAATAAAGTAATTAGTTACAACTGTATAAAGGATCACTTATTAAAAAGTGGGACAAGCTTATAAGAGCCCAATAAAACCACACATAACTATCATTTCCTAATTGTGCCGTCAGCTGCAGGGCATCACATACTACACTCACCTAGATGTGAAGTGTCTCCTTCCTCTCTGCTGCTGCGCTCCAACACTGAGCGATGTCTCGCTGTAACACATCAACATGCAACACTGTTTTCTCTTCATTTGACAAGACATGTCTACAGCTTTAAATGTCCTCTGCGAATTCTTACGTGCTCCTTTTAGGTATAAGACGGCCTGAGGAGTCCAGTTTCTCCGCTGCGAAGTGACGCAAAAGATAACGTGTTTGTTTAATGTCAGCTTAAACAGGAAAGAGACAAATCTACTTTCACCCACCTGTGGCGCACTCCAACACTGGGTCACCAATGTCAACACGAGCAACGCGACTATTAGAGACATTGTTGAACTCTGTAATGACATTAAGTTTGATTAAAAATAACACTAATGGCATGATTAATGGCAACAGAATAGAAGAAAAGGAAAGAAGCTACACCCCCACCATGTAATAAATGATTTATAACACATAATGTAGTTGTATGCAGATAAAAGGACATGTTAGTGTTTATTAATGTACAGTATTTGCCAACAATTATAACTTCTCTCATGAAAACACATTTTATATTTTATCTTCAACTGTCTTTTACTATATTGTCATTAATTATCTGTTTGTACACCAAAATCCACTTATGAGTTTTAATTCTTGACAAAATATGTATTTATTTATTCATCAACTAATAAACTAGTATTATGAACTGTTTATTAAATGTTTATACACTGCTTATAAACGCTAAATAGGAGACTTAAAGTAAAGTTTTATTGTTTAATTAATAATTAATTATAATAGAATATGTTTTATTTATCTCTGACTTCCCAGATATTGTTAAAGAAAAGTACTACTACGACTACTAATGACTATGATAAGAATAATGAAAATAGCTCACCGTTAATGCTGTGTGCTGTGCTCTCCTGCAGGCTGCAGCTTCTGTTTAAATGTATGATTTGTGCTTCGTCCTCCTCCTCACCGCTGTTACATTATAAATCTAAACAGAGCAAACCACCTCGTTGTAAGGCGTCAGTGATTAGGGTGACAGGTAGTTTAATTACGTCTCATGTAGTCTTTCAATTGATGAGAGTGACAGGTGTTGTTCAAACTGTCGCTGCTCATTAATCACGAGCGCACGAGGAAAAGTGGGAACTTTCACGAGCAGCAGCGTCTTCACGGGTTCACCGACGTGATGTGAAGTTAGTTCACGTGTCTTTCTCTCTTCCGGTGCACTGGGAATAACTAATGACACCAACTAATGTGACCGTTTCAACTTAGAACTCAAAGCTGTGTTTTTGATTTGCTTTCACGCCATGAGTTGACTAACTTACATATATATGAAGATTGATACCAAGGACAAGAATGAACCTTCAGGCTCAAAATGTCTTTATTAGATCATATTTATGAACATTTATTAATGGTCTTTAACCTGCCTGTGAATGATGCTTACATACTATTACAGAGAGAAAAGCAAGAAGAGGGATAAACCTACGTTTTCATTATAAAAGGCATCATTGAATTAAAATATAAAGTGACCTGAAACTTTCAGTCATTTCAGACATGAATTAAAATGTGGGTTTTGTGAGAAAGGCTCAAAGGCTCTTTGTTAAAAAGGACTCTTGTGCCCTTAAGCAATGGGAGTAGGTACATACTGTGCTGTAGTTAAACACAGGGTAATTTCACTGTAATTAACTATCCTGGGTGGCATATAAATGTGATCTCTGCACCAAAAAATACAAAACAATTTTTTTATAAAAAACACTTTATTTCAAGTATGCGCTTACAAAAGTTACAGTAAAACATCTCCGTAACGAGCCTCTTTAACCTTTTTACAAAACCGTTCAAGTTTCTTCGCCCGAGTAACATTTAGCTAAACGTTATTTATTTTTAATGTACAAAATTCCAGTAACATTTCATTGAGGACCTTAGAAAAGCGTTCAGTGACTGTTCAGGCACACGATCTGGAGCAGTGGACGCTGTAAAGAGCTCCTGACTCTCCGCTGAGTTCATCCAGCGGTCCCAACTTATCAGTCCAGAAATATCCGACTGGAGTGATGAAACTAAACGGGAGACCTGCTTCCAGCTTTTAAAATAACATTTGAAAACAAATCTCTTGCGTAGTGTCGTCCAAGTGGCAGTCAGACACATAAACATCCCGATGTCAGTCAAACGTCCACAGATACACTTTTGTGCAGAAACAAACGTTTGGATTCACAGTTTCTGGAGTGGCAACGGCCAAAATATACAGTCACTACTAGAAGCTATGATAAATACTGCAACGCTCCTCCGATACAAAAACAGCCCACTGTTATACCATATTGTTGCTCTCACCAATTTTATCCACCAGCTGAAAGAGAATAAGAGAACCAGAGTTACTTATAAGCTGCAAACCTTTTACACAGGATCAGATAAAAACATTCAATGCAAACAAAGTTTAAAGCTCAAAAACAAAAGAGAACGTTTTAGAACCTCAACGTTAATATTAAAGTGTTTGAGATTTTTTTTTTTTCTTCCAGTCGCAGTTTTTGATTCTGCAAATGATCCTTTCGGGTGTCAAAGAACTTTGTAGTGATTGCTATCTGAAGGTTCATTCAAAATGACAATGAAGCAGAATTTGAGAGCATGATGTTGACACGAGGAATAAAGACGTCATTCAAGCGAGGCCGACTCAGGCGAAAATACATAAAAGAGATAGAAATAGATTTAAGCAAAGTAGAAGACCCATGATATCATGGGTCTTTGGAAAGGAAGTTGTCCCTGAAGACGCAGTTTTTATTGTGCTGAATATCTACAGTACACCACAGACCCCAGAGATATCTGATCCTGGACAGTCGTCACAAACTTACAAAGGTCTCACACAGGCAACAGACTAAGTGAGGAATCCCCCGAGGACGTGTTCAGAGCAACAGAGACGCTGTCCTCGGGCCAGACAAGAGGCGAGACTCCCATTTCAGTAAAATCCTTCCTTTTCAACGTTTGTACCTCATTCTTCAAATTGTTTTTTTTTTTTTTTGAGACCTCACAATGAACTCAACATCCAGCTAAAGTACTCATTATGTTGGATTGTAATTACTGATCCATTCATGTGTTCATCACTTTAATGTCGCAGCTGGTAAAGGCAAAGCTGATAATATATCATAGTTTATTAGATGATTTTTATTTTATATTATTAATCTGAATTTGGAAAGTAACCAACTAAAGATTTGCTTTGTTGTGGAGTAAAAGTATAAAGAAGCATAAACTGGAAATACTCAAGAAAAACACAAGTACCTCTTTTGATATGAACCAAAACAGAAAGTTAAAAAGTCCCTCAACCACATTAACACATCAAATAACGTGACGTAAAGAAACTACTGACTAAATATTCGTTGTGATATATTTTTGCCATTAATGTCTCCAATAATTCGAAGGGAAGATCGGTCTGCGTTTTGCTACTCATTGATCGCCATGATATACTTACTGTACTGATCCCTGGTAAGCCGAGCAAAGACCCGAGCACAGGTACTCGTCTGATGAAGCCTACTGCCACCGGGAAGAATCCTCTGTTAAGGAAAGAGAACCAGGTAAGACCAAAACATTTACAATAATTCAGGATAATGAGGACAAACGATGGGTTTCTCTCCGCGTGAGCTGACCTGAATAAGAGGAAGAAACCGTAGATCTCCAGAACGACTCCAATGATCGGCCAGCCGATCAGAACCACCAACACTCCTCCCAGGAAGAAGCTGGTGGCTTTCACTTTGTGTCTCTGGAAGAAGAACCTGAACGTTCGCTCCAGGCCGATGACGAAGGCCAGGCCCGAGACGAACAGAATCTGCACAACAAGCGAAGACACACAAGAAGATCACAGGTGTCGCATGAGGCAGATGTTTGACTCTCACAAGTGTGGTGATAACGTCATCGATCAACTCACGTTCCCAATGGCGAGGAGAGCTTTATCAAAGAACAGCATCATCCCAAAGAAGAGGAAGAACACACCGAACCCCGTCAGGCCCATCCCAATTTCTGTAGATTTTAAGAAAGAAAACGGTTATTATTACTGCCATGTGGAAACATCACGTCATGAACTGTTGTTAAGAAACTGAGCTGCAGACACTAACGGGGTTAAATACATAAACACATGTAAAAATATGGATTACAGTATTGAGAGTGCAAATTAGCAGTCTCCATTCAACTCAATGAGGAAAAAAGAGAGTTTATGAAATAAACATCAGTAAAAATAACTTTAATTTTCAGTATAGTGGTGAGAATATATACATTTTGCCATAATGTTTATTCCGACAAAGAGTAGGACTACTTAATGACTATACTGGATTTTTTTTAAACAATCTTTGCAACAAAGTACCTTGATCTGTAAGATATTTAACTTGCTGGATTTGATTTATCCAAAAACAGACATTCCTGTGTCACTCAAATGATTTTCCAGAAAATGTATCACAATAATATAATATAAAATCCCATAAACTGTGATAGAGGATTTTATCCGACTTAAGAGTGAGGAATAACTATATGTGCAAACTAATGCTGAAACAACAGACTACATTCTCAATTAATATTTTTCAATCAATTAATCATTCTAGTAATTTAAGGAAAATACTAATCATGAACCTTGCTTACATTTCCATATTCGCAATTCCCATAAATGGAAAACTTTTATATATTTTATAAAAAAACATTTGTATCTGGTCTCCAGTGTAACATTTACAGACTAACTTTTGAACTGTTGATTTAGGAAATTGATAGTTACTAATGTGTTAATAAATAAAATAAACCCTGAATGCATATTAAAGAAAGGCTATTAAAAGAAAATGTATGAGTTATTTCCAATATATCCATAGTATTTCTTAATTTGAAAAAACTTCACCGTGATTACTCAGCTACGTGACGTAACGATGCTCTCAGCCAATGGCGTTTGAGCTGCTAACCTCATCCATTCAGCTAAACCGGGTTTTACGCAGAAACACTACAAAGACAAAGAACAGCGTAGAAACATAAACTGGTCTTACTTTGTGAATCCGTGAGTGAAATCATTTTTTGCGGCAGCTGGAGAATTTCTCTAATCAGACAACACTCGTAACGACTCAAACCCGCTGCTTTCGCTGATAGTACAGAAGCAGCGATGAAGGCGAAGCTGGGAAGCTAGCGGTTTGTTACGTGAAAACGTCTTCCGGAGCCACGCAAGCACGTATTCTACCAAAGATCGTCTGTTTATGAGATGCTCTGATACTTTGACACTTACATTTTTCTCTCTACATTTTTCTGAATCAAAAACGTATTTCATGCAGAATTTGTACTTGAAGTTGAATGCACCAAACCTGCTTCTTGAAACAGACTTCTGGTATTCATAAGGACCCAAATATGTCCAGGTCAGTGTTTATTCCCATGACAAGCATGAATTAATGGAATATTTATGTTTGACAGTCGACAGAAAACCTTGTTGTGACATCATTTATTAATGTGGGAGAATAACTGCAACATGCTTAGGAGATATTAATAGTCCACAGTGAGCAGTGTAGAAACATTTTCCAACTCTATCTGCTTCCGTGTTGTTTCTTGTACGCAGAGATCGGGAAGAATGAGAGCTCTCACATGTTTTAAAGAATCTGATCTGCGCATGAACATTCAAATGTGTCTGCGCGTCACGGATGCGCAGTGTTTGCGCCGGTAATTCATTCATTTAAACTATCTGCTCGTTGTTATTATTATTATTTTATTTTATTTTTATTAATTTTTTTTACATATTTTAATAATAGTTACTTCTCCTATTGTTGACCAGACAAAGTATGTGTTTCATGTGTAACATTGTCTTAAAAACACAGAACGTTAAGGACACTGCGTACATTTGTTCCTAGGTGACGTCAGAAAGGAACTACAACTCCCATGAGCCCCCTGACGAGGAAGAGTGCGACCATTCAGACGTGTTCAACTAATACAGGAGTTTGTGTGGAAGCAGAAGACCTCCTCTGAAACACAAAGCGCAGCTTTTTTGCAAAAATGCACCGGTCAGAAATCCGCTTTATTAAGTGACACATTTCCCACCGAGTTTTATAAGCAGGAAACCAACATGGGTACAGGTTTGGCCATTGCTCTTGTTTTTATCGGATGCTGTAGCAATGTGGTGTCTCTGGAGCTGCTTGTAAGGTCAGTGACAAACTTAGACTGTAAATGAACTCATGGCGACTTTACTACATAAACGTTTTCACAGCTGCTTCTCATTTTTGGTTTGACTTCCCACTGCACGAGGCGTTGTTAGTGTGAAGTGATACATTAGCATATTGTCAGAGGTGCAAAATTTGGCACTAACTGTTATGGAGTAGCTTTTTTTGTTTACTATTCATGAAGTGCTCTAAACCGACTGTGTGAAGGCAGCTTTAGTAATCACACACAGTCTTTTTCCTCCTAATGCTATCTGTAAAAAAGGTTTCCTGTGAAGATGTTTCCAAGAGAAACAGAACAGTGGAGGAAGAGGTTACAATATGCTGTATGCCTAGTAAAATAAAACTCATACATTCATACTTAAATAGAGTAAATAAAAGTTGGAAAAAATGAAATAAAAGCTGGTGCAAAGTACAAATATTGCAATGCATTATTGAAAGAGGGTGGCACTGGTTATTTGGTTACTTATTTGTTTTATTGGATCCTCCTTAGCAGTTGCTACTCCTCCTCACGTCCAGGCATTACAACACGTGCAAATAAAATGCAATCATGAAATCAAGGTGCAAAAGAAAAATGTAAAATGGATAAAAACAAAGCAGTTAATTTTAATACAACACAACTAAATCACTTTCAACACAAATTTGATTTGCAGTATTTAAAAAAAATACCAAAATAATCAAATTACAGTGAGAGACTGGGACGATAAATACACATAAACATTCATGTTTATGCTGATAAATCTGGATATGTTCTTGCCTGCTTTGGGTCTCATCTGTTCTTTGTTCTTCAGAGAGTTTCCAGGATGTGGCAACATAGTCACATTTGCTCAGTTTTTATTTATCGCGCTAGAAGGTTTCATCTTTGAAACAAACTTGGGGAGGAAGAAACCAGCAATCCCTGTAAGGTAAGAAAAGAAAATTGACCCGTTGATCTGGTCCTGCTGCAGGAAAGATGTAGATCAGACGCTAAAACAAACTAGTTGCATCCCTTTTTTCTTTTTACAGAAACTATGTGATCATGGTGACCATGTTCTTCACAGTCAGTGTGATCAACAACTACGCTCTCAACTTCAACATCGCCATGCCGTTACACATGATCTTCAGATCAGTAAGGCTTTTTGGTTGTCTGCTTTTCACGTTATCACATAACCTCCACCTCAGTCTGATCTCTGTGGCCGTGTCTTTGCAGGGATCGCTAATCGCTAACATGATCCTGGGAATCATCATCCTGAAGAAAAGGTACACCTGCTCCCTCTGACAGCAGTAGTACTTCGCACCTTGAAGTCGTGTCTGCAAGTTAAAATCAATATGCAGTTTAATTGCAGCGTCTCACCTTCTCGTCCTGCAGGTATTCAGCCAGTAAATATCTGTCTATAGCTTTAGTTTCAGCTGGTATCTTCATCTGCACCATCATGTCTGCCAAACAAGTGGTGAGTCCACAGAACATGTTGCATTAGAAGAATGATATCATAACAATGCTTGTTTTTATTTACTTATTAAGCATCTTTTGTGACGTGTCTGTTTTTTCTATGCAGCTGTTCCTTCAATCCAAGACAAAGCACGCTCTTAAAATGTCTTGATCCTGACTTGTGATAAATTTCTCATTTCGTTTCTGCAGAACGTGGCCAATGAGGGATCAGAAGAACAAAGTTTCCATGCCTTCATAGACTGGCTTATAGGTGAGTTTGCCTTTTTTAAATGTACCTTTTATTTTTCAGTAGGTTCAGCAATTGGTTATAACTACAGGGAGATTCAACACTACCAACCAGCAGCATTAACATGTTTGTTTGTTGTTGTTCATTTGTGTCCCTTCAGGTATTGCCATGTTGACCTTTGCTCTGCTGATGTCTGCGAGGATGGGCATTTTCCAGGAGACGCTGTACAAGCAGTATGGAAAACACTCCAAGGAGGCTCTCTTCTATAATGTGAGTTTTCTTCTCAAGCAGCTTCAGGGAAATTCTACCTTAAATATGAATGGAGTTAGACTCTGTTTGTCTCTCTCCTCTCGCTGTAGCACTGCCTGCCTCTGCCGGGCTTCCTGCTTCTCTCCACTAACATCTACAGCCACTGTGCCTACTTCAGTCAGAGCAGTGAGTCCAATCGATTCATTCAAGGAAAACGTTGTGGCTGCAACGTTTACGTTTTGTGTCTTTTACTCTCGGGTGTAAATAAATCTCCTCTGTTCCTCAGCTCCTGTAGTTGTTCCTGGGGTTGGACTGACCATGCCAATAATGTGGATCTACCTGCTGGTCAACGTCATCACACAGTATCCTGCCAAAAACTGTTTATCTCACTGTATTTATTTATCTACTGTAACCGTTATTGCCTTGACAATGGTGCCCAACCTCTACAAACATAGGGCTAAAAAATAATAATAAATAAAAAATAAGTTTATAGCCCTCAAACAGAATAAAATACTATATAATAATATTCTATAATAAGGTGCTGAAAAGGTGTTGCTTGGATATTGCTACTGAAACTGGGGTATCATATTGACACTGGTATCACGTGACAGTTAGCCCTACAGTCACAAACCTCTGCTTTTTATTATATATAAAATCAGTTTATCATGTGAAGTGTACATTTCTGTGTTGAGCCGTCTGACTACTCGCTGAAGAGTAAATATGAACTTGGATCAGAATCAGCTTTATTGTGTGTGTGTGTGTGTGTGTGTGTGTGTGTGTGAGAACCTAAAGGAATCTGACTGTTGTTTTAAGTTGCTACAATTTACAGGAAGATAGACAGATACAGCTAAAAAAAAGGACAACAAAGATGAACAAAGAACTATTATGTACATACAAGTAGTTACAAATATGTGTGTGTTTATACATAAAAAACAGAAATTAGCATCAATATACAGAACAATGTCTATATACAAGTCAATGGTTTCTGTAAATTGTAAACTACTAGAAATAGTACAAAGGAATAAATATGGAGGGGGTAATGTAATAGATTACTCTCACACTCTTGTTACCGACTTTAACCAGTTGTTTCCAGGTATGTGTGTATCCGCGGCGTGTTCATTCTGACCACAGAGTGCGCCTCGCTGACGGTCACTCTGGTGGTGACCCTGAGGAAGTTCCTCAGCCTCATCATCTCCATCCTTTACTTCCAAAACCCCTTCACTGCCTGGCACTGGGTGGGCACGGCCGTGGTCTTCCTGGGCACTCTGCTGTACACGGAGGTGTTGAGCAGCGTGTGGGCGGCTCTGCGTGGACCCGGCGTCAAAGAGAAGAAGGCGGAGTGAAGAAGAAGAAGAAGAAGAAGAAGGGGACTGGTGGTGGAGTAGAAAAACAGCCGCTGTGTTGGACTGAGAGATTGTTGGGGTTTTTTGGGTCGAGTATCCTGCAGCGATTTTATACAGTTATGTCATTTTGTTTTCATACTTGATCATGGGACCATAGTAAACTCCTCTCACACAAACACACTTCAGTTTAAAGGATAAGGCTGGTGATATTATGTTGTCATTCATGTCAATCACCTGAATCTGCAGCTCTACAGAGCTTTATGTAGAGTTTCAGCTCACTGTTTATCTGTCCGGCTGCTACTTTACTGTTTTGGTTCACTCTCAGCTGGTGCACATGGTGGAACATTAAGCTGTTGAAGAGCCACATATTTCCCTGAGGAGTTGGTAGAGACCAAAATCAGAGCTAAAAGAGCGTAAACATTTGGACTTGCATTCATCAGGTGAACACAAACACGACTCCAAATACATGAGAATGTTGCTTCGTAGCTACGGGATGTGTAAATTAGCAACTGTTTGCTAACAAGTTAACCATCTCAAGTTAAAAGGTGAACCGATTTGTTGATCGCAGGTTACTATTTTGATAATCGTACAAAATTTCGGACAAAACATTTCATGATGTCACCTTGTGTTTAGGATACTATGATGGGCTTGTTTCACTGATTCCTGATCTGTCATAGACCAAACGATGAATCGATCATAAAATCAATCATCATATGCAGCGTTACTATAGATATGTTGATGTGTTTGCTGTTTGTCCACTGTCCCCCAAGTGGCCAAAACAATCTTTCAAAACCTGGTTACAAACATTTCATTTTTATTAACATTTAAATAGTTTCCTAAAACAGCAGCGTACTTTAGTTTTTAGCAAATGTTGCTCAAACAGGAGTGAATAGTGCATTTGGTGGGGACTATTTTCAGCTGCGGATTAATACACAATTGGTGCACCAACGAGTTTTTACAGCAGCAGGATTGTGTTTAGGATTTATTCAAAATAAAATACAGCTCAATGATGTGTTTGGACAACAATGGAGCTTTTTGGCACAGAGGAATAAGACATACCGGGCTTTATTCAGTTAATTGTTGGTTTTGGTCTTTAAATGGGATTTGTTAATAATAAAAAAAATATAAAACATCACCAGCCCTGTTCTTTACCATTAGTTCCTGTTAGCATTCAAAGATGCAGTATCCTCGTGTGGCGGTCTGTAATGTTTGAATATTTATTTCAGCTAACTTGCTCAGGATTAGCATTAGCTAATGTTTACCAGTTGGATTTCACTGAACACAATGATGTGGACAAAATACCGGAATGGATTATTTTGAGATTATTGAATATACAGAGGGGTAATTTATGGTGATGGTGTAGTAGCTGTAATTATTGTGTCAACTTGTCTCAGGTGTATTAGACCAGTATTTGTCAACAGTAAATGTACAGTGCAATAAATCTTTACACTCCCTGCCCACTAATATTAAAATGACAACTTGGCTACAAACATGCATTATAAGAGTCTGTGGCACTTAAATAATTTCTTGCATGTTTAAAAAAAGGAGAATGTTAGTTTTATACATGTTTTAATCAGGGACAAAATGTTCCTTTACGTTTCACTGATTTTAAGTCCAGTCGACCAATCCAGAGAGGCGTTGTTCAGCGCCGTCCAATAGCAGCTGCTGCTGTTGGCACTCAGCGGTGGGAAGGGCAGGTGTGTTGCAGCTGTTGCGAGCTGATTTCGGAGGACACCGATCCACGTTGTGGGATTGAAATACCTCCAGTATCACTTCTGATAGTAGCTGCGGCTGCAGGCGTGGATGGGGGGAAACAGCCCGAGTCACTTCCCTCACGGGGACGACGAAGCCGGCGGAGGAGTTACTTTTGTGAAGGGCATTCGGGTGAGTGAAAGCTCGGGAAGACTTTGCATGAATTTGAGTAATGTATTAAAACAACATTGTGTTTATTGAGCACAGTTTCCGCAGTGGCGCGTCAGCGGAGATACTTACGCTGCAGAGTGCACGGGGGGGGTTATTTGATTGATTGATTGATTAATTGTGTGAGTCGTAAGTATTGATCTCGCCCCCATGTTTGTTGTCACTCTCCAGCTCTGGTGAGGGTGTTGGTGCTACATAGAAGGAAAATGGTCGGTTGTCACATGGACCAATTAACATTCTGCTTAAATATCAATTTATATCACGAATGCATAAACGTGTACGTACGTTTTCTAAATCATTAACAAGACAAACATTATAATTAAAGGCGCTTTAAGTCTGTGAAATAACTTTTTTAACCAGTACAATTTTGAGATACTTGTACATTACTTTCCATTTCATGCTAATTATTGTACTTTTTACTCCACATTTCATATCTTTAATTATTGTTTACTTTGCAGATTCAGATTAATTAATTTTATTTATTTATTTATTATTATTATATAATTAAAGGTTACCCAGCAGTATATAACTTAAAATTAGCCCCAGCATAGCCAGCTGCAACCTTAAAGTGATTTACATGAAAGCATCTCTAATTATAATCCAGTAATATAAATGATAAAAAGAATGGGCCATTCTGCATATTGTTTATTTTGATTCCAATACTTTTACTTAAGTAAGATTTTGAATGCAGGACTTTTTGCTTATTGCACTGTAGTATTGCACCTGAGTACTTCACACTACAGTGACCTTCGTTTTCGACCACTATCATGACATTATGCAATATCAAGTGCACTTGGAACTAGCAACAAGTAGTCAAAACATTAGTCGTCCTTTTCCAAACAGGTTTTTGCCTCTCAGATGTAGAAGTACAATGGATAATACATAAAATGGAAATACTCAAGTAAAATGCAAGTTCCTTAAATGTGTACTTATGCACTTGTTTGAATGTACTTGGTTACATTTCACCGCTGCATATTAGTTTAAATATTAAACCCTTGAGAGAGACTTGTTCTGAAGAGTTCAATAACTTTATTCAAAAAGTCAAATAATAGAGATAATTATTTTTAATTTATGTTTTAAATGAACCAAATAAGACCAAAGGAAAGAGACTCTTGCAACCACATACTGTGTGTAAATGTCCTCCCTTTAAAAAAAAAAAAGTTAAAACTAAACTGGACAGAAACAAACCTGCAAACACAAGACTTCTGGAGTAATCGTAATTATGCTCATAACAAGTATTTCTCTTTTGTCAGCTGTCAGACAAAGTCATCCACCGCATGAAACAGTCGGCAAACGTCTCTTCTCGGCTCTCGCAGAATGGAGGTCCTCCGCCTGAAACTCCAACACCCACTCCAGTTCCCGCCCCCTCCGTCGAACACTTAATGCCTCTTCTGTCACCTCCTCCTCAGGAAGCCCCTTCTGTGCCTCCACCAGCTCCTCCTGTAAAACTCCTCCACCCTCCTCCTGTAAAGTTTCACTCCCTTCCCCCTAGCTCCGTGGAGCCTGCAGCCCCACCTCCACCTGTAGAGCCAAAAACTCCACCTCTAACTGACCCTGTTGTCTCAGCCCCTCCTCCACCTCCATCTACACCTTCTCCACAAGTAGAAGCATCTGTGCAGCCTGAATCTCCTCCTCCTCCGGCTGTAGTGGAGCCAGTAGTCCTACTTCCAGTTGAATTTGTCATCTCACCTCACAAAGAGCCAGAAACCTCACCTACACCACCAATAGCAGAACACATCATCAAACCTGTTGTCTTACCTCCACCTGTGGAGTCCTCCACAGCAGCTGTACCTCCCCCTGAACCTGCAGCTTCATCTCTGCCCTCTGAACTTGAGAAACTAACACCACCAACTACTATTGGACCTGCTGCTGTAGCTCCCCCTGTTGAACCTCTTGTCCTGTTGACGCCACTAGTGGAAGCGGTCCAACCTCCATCCACAGTCGAATCTCCACCAGTTGAACCAATAACTCCACCAAGTCCTGTCACTTCAGTTCCAGCTGAAGCAGTAGTTTTACCTCCACAAGTGGAGACCACTCCTTTTGAGCCTGTACTTGCAGTTGTTGTTGTTGAAGAAGTGCCTCCGGTCGTGGCTCCAGCTATCGACGCACCACCTCCATGTGAGCTGCTTCCACCCCCACCTCCTCCAATGCCCGTGGCAGCACCTCCTCCTGCTCCAGAGCTCACTTTTGAAGAGCCCTCCCAGCCCTGTCACTGTGTGGGCCTGGCTGTGGTGCCCACTGATGCACCTGTAAGTGAACCCCTTGTGGAGCCTCTAGCACCGCCTCCACCGGATCCAGCTCCACCCGCTGAGGAGCCCCCCATCACCCTGTCTCTGCCGCCTGTTGTTGAGGACGTAGCTGCTGTTGCCTCAGTGCCACCACCTCCGGCAGGTGAGCTGCTCAGTGTGGATGCTGAGGATTGAAGCAGCAGTTTGAAGTAAGTCCACTAATGTTCTTGTGCTTTTTATGTTTTAAATCCAGCCTCACCTGTCTCCCCTGAAGTGTGGGAGGAAGAGTTGAGGCAGAAGATCAAAGAGGAGCTGCAGAGAAGTCTGAAGGAGGAGATCAGCCAGAAGAGGCAGGAGCTGCAGCGACAGTAAGAGCAAAGAACTGTCTGATGCACACTAGGTTTACACAGTGAAGCTGAAACGATTAGTTGATTGTTTAATCGTTTATGCAAAAGTGCCAAAAAGTCTCTGGTGGATATTTGCAGATTTTTCTAAGTCGTCCATGACGGTGAATTGAATATATATTCTTTTTTGTTTGAACAGCACAAGGAATTTAAAGACATCAGCTTGACCTCTGGGAAATTGTGGTGGCCATTTTTACAATTTTCTTACATTTTATACAGGAAACAATTAATCAAGGAAATAATCGGCAGAATAATCGATAATAAAAAATATTAGTTGCAGCCCTAATACATAGAAGAAAAAAAATATATATATGAATGTAGTAAAATAGAATAAAGTAAAAGCAGAGATACAATTGTACATGAATGACACGACCAACAGTCAAACTAAAGTAGGAAATGTTCACATTTGAGAAGGTGGAACCAGCACATTTTTGGCAATTTAGCTTTGAAAAATAACATCAAACTTGCAGTTGATGTAAGTTCTTGTAGGATTCATCACACTGCAAGTAGAGCACGTCTTAAAATGCGATGTGTGTGTGCACAAACGTGAAGGCTGGAGGAGATGAGGGCTCGGGCTCAAGCGGAGGCCAGAGCAGCAGCTGAGGCTCAGGTGAAGGAGCAGGTGATGAAGACGCTGGAGGTGGAGAAGGCGGCGTACATGGAGAACCTGACGGACTCCATCGCGAAGGAGCGAACGAAGACCGAAGATGAGAGGCTCATGGTGCAGCTTTACGTAAGCACAAGTAGACGTGCAATGATCTGCACGGACGTGTCAGGATCTCTTTTCTAAATGTGCAATTCTTTCCTCCTCTTAATGTCTTTCTTTCTCGCCCTCTTTGTTTCAGTGGATGGAGATGAAGGTGAGATGGAATAGAATTTAAACATGCATGACTCACTATTTCCAATTTTCCTTTCTGCTCTAATCACATTTGAACCAGCTGCTGCACAGCTGCGTTTTGTTGCTCTTTATTTCTTTTGAGACCGAAAAATAAAGTAATTTATAACCGTGCGGAAATTTGGTATCGCCATCTACAAAATATGAAATTCATAAAATGTAGTGTACATTTTAAACTCGCAGGCTCATCAGCTGGAGGGGAGGGAGAAAGAGCTGAAGAAACGAGACGCTCACTACAAGAAAAACGTCGCAAAACTTGAGGCAAAGGTGAGCAAGATTCTGAGTGTTTCTCATCCTGACATCTCATTTAAGCTCAAGTTGCATTAAAGCCCCTGAAAATCCTCGGTTAACTTTGATAACAATATTGCTTGTTTGAGTCATAAATATTTAATCAAAGTTAAACATTTGAAGAAAAAAACCCATTAATTGTTATTTACTGTTGAAAGTGTGAAGCAGCTGTAACCAATATAATCAATAGTTTGACCTTGATGGTAGCGTTTGGTGTTTTTACCGCTCTGACAGTGTTCCGAGTTTTATAAAGTGACTTCTGAGAGCTTCCAGAAGGGCAAAGAGGAGACTCTCAACCGTTTTGCGTAAGTTCGAAATCAATTAATATAAATGCAAAAATGTTTAAACTTTATTAAGGTAGTTTGGTTACAGAGTGTATTGACACACACATGAAGACAAAAGGACTTTTATTGGGTAGTTTGAATGTTTCACAAATCTGTTGGTATTAACTACCAAACCAACATGGCTGTGTTTTCTCTCTCTCAGGCGCTTCGATATCCAGCCAGTGTGTGGTGACTTGCAGAGTCGGATCTTAAAATGCTACAAGGAGAACACAGGAAAGACTCTGTCCTGCTCAAGCATCGCCTCGGCCTACATGCAGTGTGTCGACAACGCCAAGAAGGTGTGACTCGACTTAAAGTGACTTCTTCTTTTCTTTTGAATTGTTGGTCACATTTTAACCCACGTCTCTCCTCCGTCTACAGAATAAATTGAGCACCAGAGGTTAATATGGACCACTTGATGAGGACGACGACGACATCTGACGGCAAAGAAAAGTGGATAACCAGAATTCAACAAACAAGACTAGTCGCGGGAAACGCAGGAGAATCGGCTCCAGCCTTCACATGAAGTGCCATAAACCCTCAGACTTGACTAGTCTGATGTACCAGTCCTGTACTCTGGTCTGCTGCCGGTGTCACAAACATTAGCAGCGCTTGGTCTTTAGCTTTGCTGCCATGTTTGCAACCTCTCTGGTTCTTGGGATGATCTTTAAAATCAATTGTGCCACAACAATCGATGGAAGAGGGAAAACACAACAAACTCTATATACATCTCAATTAGTGATTGAGATCCTGGAAAATCATCATGTACGTGTGCCTTGAAGTTATGAAAGCTTAATATCAGATTGCTGACTGTGACCTGTACAAGTTTTAGGTTCTTGTACGGTACATATATTATTTCAGGGGTTATTTTTTTTGGTGCATGCAAAAAAAATAAATCTGTCTCAATAAATGTTGTGGCTTTTTATATTTTTTGCAGTTTGAGAAAATATTGGCAGGTGTTTGCTGCTCTCTGGTGGATGAAGTAAAAGTTCAATTTAGTAAAAAGTCACAGTAGGCAGGAATTACAGAATATACCTCTGCAAAAATGATGCAGGAATTATGATTTCAGCAGAATAATGTATAATACCCCTGCCACTTCAGATGAGAAATGAAAACATCTACTTGCAGCAATATTAGAGGGATATTACAGTGTCATTATTGCTTTGTAAAACCAAGGTGATGTAGAACAGGGAGGTAATTTATCTTATCTTTAAAAGTTAACATACGGTTTTATAATTGGGACAAAAGTACTGAATCTTTAATTTATTGCCTATAATTTTGATCTATTATACAGTCTGGTGTCACAAACAAACTACCTCCTACAGAACTGTTGCTGTCATGGTTTTGGTGAGAAACGGGTATTTGGAGGTTGTGGAGCTTATTTGAATGTTACTGTGGTTATTACAAATGACTAATACTCTTAATATCTATTTTGTTAGTCACTTATACGTCATTCCTCAAACAACTGGTTGAGTTCAATGATTGGTCTCTGGTAAAGAATTTAAAATAAAAGGTATGCAGAATGGCCCCTCGGGAGTAGTAGTAGTTAGCAGTTCTTAAAGGTTGTATTTGGTTGAGGTCTCAATTTAACTTTTATATACTTAAATGCTGCTTAAATGGAGCGGATTTGAAATGTAAAACTGCATAAAATGCAAATACTTTTAAGAAGTGTTTCAAAACTGATTACGTTATTAAAATGTGATTAGTATCCAATCTCCTGTTGTTCTGCTCCTAACTTTGGTAAAACCACAGTGCAGCTAAACTGAGGATGTGCATCTGTCTGTTAACAGTGTTTGTCTCATCTAATTTTAGGTGTCCTGGTCGATAAGAGGAAGTGAGTGTTTGCATGTATGAGTGGTGGTGTTTGGGTGCAGACATATAGAGAGATGTTGGGTAAAAACAAATTTAGTCTCTTGAATGTAAATTGCCAAAATTGAAGGATTACATGCTGTTTATGTAGGTTGAGAAAGTTCTACAGCCATGGAAACGTCCTGAATAATTATACGTATTATATGGTTGTCAAGCTAAAAACAAGGCTGGTTCTGTTAGTTCCTAAAATGCTGACATTGTGAGAGGAAAGTTTAATGTGTCTGTCTGTCGTAACTACAAGTATTAGTCTTACTTCATTAGGTCGAAGAGCTCTGTTGCTTTGACTTAACATTACAATTCAATTCAATTTTACTAATCTAATTTATTTCATCAGATAATTTAACCGCTTCCTTTCACGTCCATGCCTTCAGAAAGGACTTCTACAAACAGTGATGGATTGAGGCAGACGTTTAAGTGTTTGTTTAGCCCTCGCAGCTAAGAGCCTCAGCCTCATACACTCGCAGTGTAAGAAAAGCCAGGAAAGTAAAACAGAAGTGAAGCTGAGGTCTGCAGACCAGACCTGACGTCAAGTTCTTTCATTTAGCCACAGAGGAAGCAGTGGCTAAACTCCAGTGTTTATCTGTGGCTTTTTGTGTTTATGCACAAGAGTGGTGTGTGTTCAACATTATGTAATTGCATTTGAGTGTGTGTGTGTGTGTGTGTGCATTTGGCCTGTTTTTACTATCTAATTAGGTACAAATATCTACTAAAAGCTAAGCTAAAAATACAAACATGAGAAAACGCTCCTTTGTTCACTTTGGTGTGTTTTTTTTCTCATCTCACAGGATTCATGGATTGATCACTGATTAACTGTTTGACTTCTTGTAAATGCAAACATGACCAGTTTAGAACAGGAGTAAACTTGGAGGGTAAGATGATGATTCACAGGTTGGTAAAATAAATAAATAAATAATATCTCAACTATTAGATGGACTGCCATGACATTTTCAAGGTTTTCCCCACAGGATGAATTCTTCAGATCTTTTAAATTAGGTCTACATTTGTGCTTGTGATGAATAATCATCAAATAGCGCCATCATCTTCTCAGAATTTGAGTTTGTCCAAACCTTTGGTTTATGACCAAAAAAAAGCTGCAAAACTAACATTCCCATCAACTTTAGCTGCACTTTTTGTTTAGTGCTAATTAGCATGCTAACATGCTAAACTAAGATAGAAACGAGCCTGCTAACCATCAGCATGTTAGCACCACTGTGCCTCATGGCTTTAGCTTGTTAACATAGATTGTATATAAAGATGGACGACGCGTCTCCACTTCCTCCCAATTTAAAAAAATGAAGTAAAAAATACCCCGGATACGGGAGCTGCCGTCTTGCACTGGTGACGACTGTTGGAGCCAGAGTCTGCGTAGTAGTGATGCGCAGTGGAGCCGCAGTATCGAGTTCCCGCCTATACACGCGCCTGAGCCAATCGCGAGCACATTGACATTTGTGTTGAGTTTTCATAGCATTAAATAACTAAATAAAACCAAACTTTTCAGAAAAATACGAACACGTGAATACACATCAGCGTGATAAGAACTGCCTAAAATGACAGAAACCAACTTTGGGGAAAAATGTATTTGATGTGTACTTTGACTTTTCAGTTTGACCCATGTCACATGGGGAAGGCGGGGCTTATGACCTATACTGCATAATTATCAGCTGCAGTAATAAATACATACAAAGTTATTAACTAGCTGGTGAACATAGTGGTGCATTTAACTGCCAAAAAGACAGAAGTAGGTGAGTGTTTGCGAACATGTTCGCCATTTATTTTATTTGGCAATATTGTATTTACTGCTTGTTTCTGCTGCTTCCAAGTGGTCAAAAACAATCAATGCAGGTTAAATACAAACTAAAATACTCTCTAGCTCCTTAAAGAAAATTCTCCTCTGCTTCATTGTTCAGGTAGTCATCCTCCTCGCTTCATTGCTGAATAGTTTCATGCCCGTGGCCATGGTGCAGATCTCAGACAGGATCATCTGACCCTCCATCATCAGGTGAGTGAACAGTGGGGGTGACTCACAAACCTCGTCCCTTCAAACTCCATGATGTTGAAGTGATGGTGGATGTTAGCCAGGGCCTGTGTGCCGATCTGCTCCGGGTGGACTGGAGTCACCAGCAGTAACCGGCTGCTGTCTGGCTGGTGAGGCCTCCTCCTCTCAGCTGTTACTGCCGGAGGTGGGATTATGTTCGTTTGGGAAGTTTTGCTGAATTGCTTCACATTTAACGTTTCTTTGCACCACATTTGGTCAAAATGCTCCTCATCTGTTCTGGGTCCACACTGGATTGTGTGTCAAATGTGCAGAGGTTAGCATACCTTCAGTTTCATTCCTGTGGCGTGTTGACCTGAAAACAAGTGTCAATATGTATATTTCTTCTCTTTCAATAAGAAATTGTTCTGAAGGAAAATCTGTCATTTTGCTCAGCTGAAACTGATTCTAATGACACCCTCTTCTTTTTTTTATCTGACAGAACAGTTTTTGAATCAACACAATATAACTTTCTGGATGCTCACAGTTGCTGTAGTACTAAGAACTGTGGTTAGACCAGAGAGTCACATAATCGCTATAAGAAATGGAGCATCTACAAGTGACGACCCATCAAGGACATCTAGAGACTGGTTAAAAGATGCCAATCAATATTTGCTTAGTCACAGATTTGACAAAATGGTGGACTTGTCAATTATTCTCTGACTGTTAGGGAATGTGCCAGTAGTGGTTGCTACTAGCAACAGAATGTTCAACAACTAATACTGATATGATGTTCCGCTTGCCATAATAACTAGAAAAGCCTTCATTACCACAGTATTACTGCAGTAACATATTTCATACATTGTTGGCAGGAGGTGGAAAATGTTGATTTTTGAGTTTCTGTAATTAAAACATTCCAGTGTTTTTAGAAATACCACAAAATAACTCACATCACAACTTATTATCAGATGCATGTTACCAAAGTAAGGACACATTGCACCTTTGAAGGGAAACTATTCATCTCTTTTGCTGTTGGTGTGGGAGGTGTGTGTGTGGCTTTGCTGAAATAACAGAAGAAAGCTATTAAGATGCAGGGCTGCATGTACACTATATTAATCATAACTTTGGCTACTGAAACGTACAGCATCCAGTTCTTCACAGCATCACCTGTACCGTATGTACAATATGCAGGTTTAGATTGGCTTTGAGTTTGTCGTTATGCAATCCTGTCCTTTCTTTGGTGGTGCTATAGTGATTGTTACCAAGGACGCGTCTGAAGCCTGCAGACAAATCGAGTAAGATTGTTACATAACGCTGCTTGGTTTTTGTGTGCATGTGTGTGTTTTCTCTTGTCGCCTTGTTGCCTGCTGATCCGAAGGGAGAGTGTGACGTCTGATGGGATATTATCTTAGCCCTCAGGGCACAGGTCATATACACAGTAGGTGCAAAATCATTCACTTGTAATGAGACCATACATCAGTGCCGTTTTCACAACCGTTTCCCTAAAGACTCTCTTTACCCTCCCTCTGTAACCCATTTTGCCCCTACTGTACCAACATCCTACATCCTTTTCACTCACCTTTTAAGTTAATATGGCAAACTTTTTAGCTTATTTACACATCCAGACGTTGCAGAGCAAATTTATCATTCATTTGAAGTCGTGTCTGTGTTCACCCGATGAACGGAAGTCCATTATTCACACTCCTTTTAGCTCTGTTTTTGGTCTCCACCAACTCATGTGAAAATATCTGGTTCTTTTGCTGCTAAATGCTCCACTATGTTCACTAGCTAGTCGCTAACTCTGTCTCTGTTACGGCCGGATTATTTCTTGGACAGGTGAAGTGACTTCCTGGAGTCTCTGTTGGTTGCCTGGCAACCTCACTCAAGACACGTCACAAACCACGACATGTAATTTTTACACTATGGTATTTGTATGGTTTAAACAAAAAAGACAAATGTTATATATAATAAATGAGCTTTAGAGGTGCCAGTAGGCGAAGTTTGTCACCGTCACCTTGGGACGGAGCGAGGCTAGCAGTTTCCCTTTGTTTTCAATCTTTGTGCTAAGCTAAGCTAATCAGCTGCTGGCTGTAGCTTTACAGTCAAAGAACAGATATAAGAGTGGTATCCGTTTTTTAACTAACTCTCCAGAAAGCGAATAAGCATATTTCCCAAACTGACAAACGTTTTGCTCTATTTGCATTTGGATTCTTCAACTTCTGATTTATGTTCCCCCACCAAGGCAGCCAGGCTATCTTGATGTAGCTCTAAGTTCAGTGCAGACTTTGAAATAAAACTGAGCATTTGGCAGTTCAGCAGGCTGGGTCATGACAGAAAGATCTGCACTGAAACAGTCTCAATATAGCTCTTGTCTGTACGCTAGTTGTCAGAGTAAAACAAATAGAGAGAGAGAGAGAGAGACGAAGAAGGAGGAGAAACACTGAGTGGATCAGAGTGTTTCTCCACTCTGAGTTGTCCTCACCAGAGGACAACTCTTTACAGCAACAGAGTTGTCCTCTGGTGAGGATTATGGATCATGCGAGGATGGTCAGGATGTGTGGTAGCGGGCGGAGGCTGGCCGCAGGACTGTGGACATCTAGAGAGGCATTCCTTGCGATGCTGCGGCTGCGGATCCATGCATGAATGCATGAAAGTGAAAGAGAGGAGGGTAGGAGGTCAGAGGAGGAGAGAGATTACAAGCAGGTGCACACAGCGCCGTAGGAGGATGCTGGATAACTGACAGCAGGATAAAAGTGTGGGTGTTGCTGTAGTGATGATGAGGAGGGGTGAGACCAGGGTGAGAGGTTGGTGTGACTCACCCCTCACAGCCACTTCCTTTGGCGTCTTCGGGATGGACAGATGAAACGAGGAGAGGGAGCGACTCATCCTGTGGTCAGCTGACTCACCATATAGGAACGGATACTGGGAAAGGAAGCACTTGTTGGGTGATGGGGGGCTGGGCTTGTGTGTGTGAGTGTGTATGAGTGTACCGTGCCTTTGGTGTTTGGCAGGGGAACAATTATTCAATTTCCCGGCACAGCAGAGGAATGCAGGGCGAGATTCCTGCTCTGAGTCGTGCCCTCTCACCTGCCATCACCATGCGGATACTATTTCATTCCTCAATTTCCCCCTCGGCTTTGGGATTTCCCAGTTTGTGCGGTTTTACTCATGGAAGAAGTTACAGGGTTTGAATAAGCTGTGTTGTTCAGGTAATAATTGGATACTTGGATACAACTCAAGCTGTGGTCAGTTCAACAGAGCCATGTTCCTGTTTTCTCTACACACAATTTATTTTGCTCATTTGAAAAAGGTCAGGAGTATAATCAAGTCTTAAATGAGGGAAACCAAGGACACATACTGCTGTGTGGTGTTTTCACAGCATTTTAGAGCCGCTCATGTACTCACACGGAGGTAAGAAGCCCGGAGGATCATGTGGGTGACGTGTGTAAATAGAGTAAATCCTTGTTTGCGTTGGCGAGAGCACTGGTGCATTGTCATGAGGGGTGTGTAATGTTTGTTAGTGAGTCTTGAAGTTGCTGCTGTAAATTTTATTTCCTGTATGGTTAATTATCTCGTGAGAGCTGGTGATGGAGGAAGTACTCAGAACAAAAATACTCTGTTACTTATTATTATTAGTTTTAATGTAAAAGCAGGATTTACCATTGTTAAATTGAGTTGGAGCTAACTTTTAACTATTTCTTATAGGAGATCAACAAATTATTGTTTTCATTATGGATTAATATGATGATTATTTTCTCAGTTAATCAAATGATCAATTGTTTGGTTCGTAACAATTCTGAAAATAGACAATTATCAAAATCGTTTTCCGTCAATCGACTAATTGTTTCAGTTTACCATGTTTATACTATTGGGTAGTTACATTTTTTAACACATCATATTTTATAAGATTCATATGTTTTGTATCTTAATTTGTAAAGCAACAGTAACTAAAGCTTTCAGATAATTGTAGTAAACTTAAAAGTATAATATTTCCCTCTGAAATGTAGTGGATTTAAAGTAGAAAGTGGCATGAAAAGAAGAGACTCCAGTAAAGTACCAGTACCTCAAATTTGTACTTAAGTACAGTACTTGAGTAAATGTACTTAGTTACATTCCGCCACTGGTGAGAGTGTTTCTACAGTGTGCAAAACATTCATATCTTCACTGTTTACGTCCTTATAACTTACTGTAAATATAGATATTCATACAGTGCAGTCTATCTGCGCGTGTGTGTGTGTGTGTGTGTGGGAGCCCGTGTTGACTCATAGTTACAATGACTGTCAGAGCGGTGGATGAACAGCTCACACTGACTGTAAAGATCAAAGAGAGAGAGAGAGAGAGAGAGAGAGAGGAGGGGAGAAGGGGCTGTGCTCTCCCTAGCATCTCCATCTCACCAGTCCTCAGCTGCTCAGTGCGTCCATACACACAAACACACCCATGCAGAGAGCAGTCAACCCTGAGGACTACAGCACCAGCAGTGCAGTATAGTACATTACACTTCAGTACAGTACGGGGCGTGACCAGCATGCCACCAGCGTCGGAGCAGCATGTTTGAAAGAGTCTCCGGGGAGGAAATAATGCATCGTGTGGCAGGTGACGGATCATTTGCAACAGGTTAGTGTTTATGTTTATCACAGTGTATATGTTCATTTTTTGTTTTGGTTATTTAGTGTTGTGGAAACAAGTATTTGGTTTTACTTATAGTCCTACTGTACAACTGGTGTAGAAGATTTCATTTTTTATGGGGGTGTTACGGAAAATTACGTAGCAGTTTCACTTTCAGTCTATTTTTGAACCACAGTCACCTGTAGCCATGCTGACTGACTTTGATTTCTATCATGTCTTTAAAAACTTGCTGTCAATGCTTGTTTGGCTTTAAATGGGGGGGGGGGGGGGGGGGGGGGTAAACAAACCGTCGGTAAACAAAATTAAAAA
>JAVQJD010094398.1:0-10972 GCA_036023655.1 Nannoperca australis | reverse complement strand
CTGTTGCCCTCTGGCAGGCGCTACAGGTCCATACAGAACTAACAGACTCAGGAACAGCTTCTTTCTTAAAGCTGTTAACATATTAAACTCAAACCCGCACTGACAGCACTTTTTTGTTTAAAATCTACCCCATAGCTGTGTAATATATAAAATATCTGTGCAATATACAACTACTGTGCGATACTGATTTATTTGTTCTAACTGACTATGTATTTGTATTATATAGGTTTAGTATTATATAGGCTCTATATTGTGTAAGGAGCTGCTCTTTAAATCTCATTGTACTGTGTATTGTTATGTCCCGGACCTTGTGTTGACTGTGTTTTTGAGTTTTGAGTTTTGTCTGGTCACTTCCTGTTTTACTTTGAATTCTATTCTAGATGGAAGTGTTATTAAGGCTTAATTCAACTGAAAATAAAATGTGACATTTAAATGTGGTGGTTGGTGAGTGGTCCAGTAACGCCGACATGTGTAAACATTCAAGAGTGAACAAAAGAATTCCTTTTTTTTTTCATTATCATTATTCTGTTTTGAAATTTTATAAAAATAAATACCAGAGGTTTCAAAATCCCAGGAGTTGTGAAACCATAAATCACCATGTATAATTTTTACTTGAAGCAAGAAAGAGGAACATTTCATGTGGTTTTGAATGAAGGGTCACTGCAGCCTCTATGCTGTTCTTTTATCTTGACCAAACTTATTCGCATATAATTAAATTTTTATCAAGGAAATATCTAGTGGAGATATTTTACAGTGTTCAGCATCTGCATCTGCTATAAGTTTTCTATAGAATGAAGACGGCTGATAAGCATAGAGTGCTTTTCTGGGTATTTGTTATGTTGCACGTACTGTAACAACATAACAGCTGTTGTATCCCTTAAAAATCCAGTGATAATTTGCTGAGCATGCATCCACCTTCATAGAGAGTGCTACATTTTCAGTTGTGGGCTGCCCAGTGCAACTGCTCCATTGCACTGTATTGCTGGACAAAGCTCTGTTATATTAATTGGGGTTTTAGTGCCTTGCTCAAGTGCAACATAAAGATTTATGGATTAGGGCCTTTGAAAAAATGCCCCATAACAGGGTTGGGATTTGATTTCTTCAGAAGAAATGCACATAAGGAAAATCCTGATGCCTACATGACAGCAAATAGCTAGGTAAAGGGGAAAATTCAAGTTGGCATGTAATTAAAAAATAGGGTATTTGATTATCACTTGTTTTGGTCAATGACTTTAACTCATACTGCAACATCGCATTTTTAGCATGCTCCATTTTCATAATATTGTACAGTCACAGGTCTCTAGTAAGACTGAGCTTATAGTTATGATCACATTTATGTGTGAACACAATGAGTCTCGGTTTTGCAGCAGTCATAGTCAGTCCAGAGTCCTCTTTTTTATTTTTTATTTCCAGGGTGAATTTACTTGCCCCTGCCTTCAAAGCTCTTGGCAGATTAACACAGCAACAGTACTGTGTGATTTGGCTTGCAATGTCATTTACTACCTTCTCTGGCTCAGTTTCCTCTCTGCACCTGTTCAGAGCCTACAATAAGCACTGTTTCCATGCCAGGGCTGCTGTGGAGAGGTGGTGACAGTGGAGGTGGGTGCACACCATTCTCTTATTTTATTCTCCTGTTGACTTGTACAAGAAAGGGAGAACTTTAGGAGGTTGGAGGTTTTGGGGTGCACTTCCAGGCCAACCAATAAATCAGTGTAGGCGAGATAGATTCATTGATAGGAGAGCAACATAAAAGGCCTTTATTGTAGTAATGTAGACAAGGTGCAGGTCGGCTTCTCTGCTGCTCTCAAATCTCTCAAGATGGATACCGAGCAGGTTTGCAAGGTTCCACTTAGCAGCACCTTTCACAGAGACCTGGAATCGGAAGACCCTCCAAATGTTTCGCATTAAGGTTTTACCATTGCTGGAGCTTTGGAGTTGGGAACCAGGGGTGAGAGGGGGACAGTCAGGGGTGTGGGTTGTGGGGTTTATTGCGAGAGATACAGCCAGAGCGTCGGTGGGTGCTTCAATAGGTAACAGCAAGTGTTCATAAAGATGTCACAAGAAAACTTCAGGAGACACAAAGTCTCAATTTCAGCCAATGTGCAGCCATCCAGATGTGGAGGCCCGGAGCAGCAACTGGATCACAACCTGCCTGTCCTCCATGCCAAATCTAAAGCTAACAGGCAGAACCTCGGACTTCTTTTGAAGTGGGTGCCAAGAGGTGTCCAGACCCTTAACGACCTGCAATTTATTACAACACTGTCCAGCTAGGAGTGAGAGGTTGAAGTTTGTCTGGTGAAACGTCTCTTCATCCCCTCTGATTTTCTCAGTGCCTCCCATCGCTAAGTTTTATTCATCTCACTCTCTTCTTTTCCCGCACCTGTCTGACACCCTGACTTCATTTACGACCTTTGTCAATCCACTGTTAAGTGTTTCATGTTACCGTTGCCTTCGTCAGGGTGCAGCTGGCTGAGCAAACAAGGGGTGCATGTGATCTTGAGGTTCAATGGAGCACTTTCTCTCTCCCAGAACACTTTCCCCCTAATAAACAGTGTCAGAATCATAGAGCGAGAGTCAAACAATGCCTAAAAGCAGATAACATTTTACTAGTATAAGGTAGAATGGGACTAATGGAGCAAACCAGAATCGAAAAAGTAAAATAACTAATACTTTAATTTCTATTAAAGGGTTTATTGCTAACATTTAGTCTTTTAATGGCTAAAGAGTGTGGTACACTTGTTATCGTAAATTTAGATTTATAACCGGCACCTACATTATTATTATGGTAGATAAAAATCCCTGTATCAGTTAAAAGACGGGAAAGAAAGTTTATCCAGTTGGTGATGCGATAACACATGGGATTATTATCTTACACATATCTGTTATCACACCATTTTATTTTTTTAAATGTTTCCTGCACTGCACGCCTCAAGTGAAAAAAAACCAAAACCTTTCTGATGTTAAGTGAAAGTACTGTTTGACCCGGGAGTGACTCAGGCCAAGACCAGATGGCCTGATAAATGAATAAAAAAGCAAAGCCATGTGAAACAAAGCATATGGACTGGAAACAAGCAAATTCCAAGGGGATTCCCCACCTTCCACTGACACAAGCCGCAACATTTAACTGAAACAAAATGTGAGCAAATTTGTACCCGTAAACGTGAAATTACTTTTGCTAATTTTAATCCCCATGTCTCTTCACTGCTGCCAAATAAGTCTTTGAGGCTTTGCACGGTCGTGCGCAAAAGAACCAGAGTAATGTATATGGAAAGGGAGGTGAAGGAGGAGGGAAAGAAAAGAAATCAAAGAAAATATCTGGCAAGGAGATTTACAACTCTGGTGAAACGTTTCCACTCCTGCTCAAGCAGAAGCAGCAGCAGTAAGTGCTTCAAACCTAAGGCCTGACAGTGCAGGAAGGGTGGCAGGGCAGGGAGGAGGAGGCGGAGGGGGGGATTGGCGGGGGGTTCAAAATGGCTTTACGACTCTTGTTATCAGGTCTAAATAAATCAATAAAAAGCCTACTTAAGAGAGGCTAACATATTTCACTCTTCATCTGTTATTGATAATTCCACGCCATTTGGCCCGCCTGGAGTTTTATATTTTGAAAGTCATGATGCTTCAATTTGTATAGATATGCAGCTTGATCTGCTGCAGGTGTGGTGTTTTGATGTCTGAAGAGCATAAACCTGTGGTGTGAACTGCATGGAAAACTCCACAGCCCCCTGTGGCAACGGCTGATTACTGGGACTTTCACTCCATTATTCATCAGGCAGGATTATTTAATCTGTTAACAAGATTAAGCAGTGTTAAATATGTTTTCAGGGTTGCATAATATTGTTATATTGGGTCATCATGCAAAAAAAAGTTCAATAGATTCATTTACCGGTGCTTTGTTTTGCAGAATGAACAGTTTCACGTGACTTAGAAATTGTGTGCCAAACTGAAAGATAGCACTTTTGTTTTTTCACATCTTTTGCTTGATGATTAAAGTATGTTTTTGCTGCTGATTTGCTGCGTCCACTTGTTGTACAATGCACAGGAAGTAGATTGTGTGGATCAGTCTGCCATTGGCTGACTATTTCAGTAGGACTTCTCTTACCCTTCCACTATCTGCGTGTTACCGTTTACACTATTGCACACATGTTGCTGCATCATGGGCTTAGCACAGCCAGTTGTAATTGCTTTAAAGAAATACAAACAAGCCAGAGTGTTTTATTTCCCCTAAAGCAGAATGGTACCGACACCCTGTAAAGATATTGACAAAGTGCTAAAACAAAGTGTGGAGATAAGTCTGGCTACAAGACTAGACTCTGCCAATCGAATTTCCCAAAAAACGAGGACACCTTCCACAAACGTTATGTGATATGTTATGCACAAGGCACACAAGTATAAGACCAAACTACGATGTTTTTTTACATAGCCATATATGAGATTGGGAAGAAGGTGAAATAGGAAAGGAATTCACATGTTGATGCGTGTGGTGTCAGTCGTGGATGCAGGTAGATGTGGATGAATGTTGTATATTTGTGTGCATGTATATATGTATGTGTGCCATTTTCATCAAATGCTTGACTATTCCATCTGTCTAAACTTTTACTCTAAATGTTTGTTCACTATAAGTCACTAAGGCATTTCACCAGTGTGTGTGTATGTGTTCCTATTTTCTTTGTTAGTTAAATGGAAGGCCCACTCCTTGTGTTTGCTAGAATTATGCACATGATCCTGCACATTTCAGTGAGCGCAATTTAAATTGAAAACTGACAAAAATGTAAATTCAAGTGTGCTCTAAATATAGTTATAACAACATGTTTGAAGTAAAGAAAATATTACATACTGCATATGTGCAGCCATCGAGCACTCTTTATTGTGTTTATTTATGTCTAATAATGTTTTTATGAAAACAAAACAATTCTACAATTTGATAATCAGGAAACTAATGAATTATCTGCAGGAGGTTTGTTTGGTACAGTAGTGTACTGTCCGTGTGTAATGTAAAGGGGAAGTCCCGTCTTCGTATACCATAAATTACAGCATGTAGTTGTGTTAGGACATACTGTGGAGATACTAGAAACAAGATGACTGGAATATGGGAATTGGGGGAGGCTGCCATGCTTCCCACTCAAGCCTCACACACCCCATGCCTAGCACAGCGGGGGGCTCCTGGATGGCACTGTCACCCATATGGTCAATCACTCAAGCAGTGCCGAGGTGTTTTCAAAGGGACCCCGCAGCAACTTGAAGCGGGACTGTCTCCACAGGGGTCAGCGGCCGTCTGGGCAGGAGAGGCCAATCTCATGCTGGCCTTTGAGAGACAGACATATCAACTCTTGGGTTGTAACCACCCCCTCATCTCTACAGCCCCCGCCTCCCACACGCACCACCATCAACCCTTTCCATGTATAGCATACAGGGAAGCCAGCCATGGTCTGCTAATGGGCCGGAGACCATGACCTTGAGAGCTGCACAAACAAACGAGGAGGGAGCTCGACACGTGACGAAGCTGCCTAACCAGCCTCTTATTTACGACTTTGTTTTTACTTTTTGACTTTTTTTAGGCACTTTTGAACCTGTAAGTAAACACTGCATCAAATGTGTAAATGTTCAAACACAAAATGCAAACATAACCTGTGTAACAGGATGGTTTGAATGCCAAAAAAGGAATATATCATTAAAACAGATTTGTATTTTTTATTTATCTTTTCTTAAAACTTTCTTAAAAACAAAATAATGACGATTTACTTTTTACTTATTGGAAATACTGACCCCTTGCTGACAGGCGTAGTGGGATAGCTAACAATGTATCTAGTTTATGCTACACACTAGTACTGCTACTTTATAGGTCTGCTGTCACTTGTGTTTTATTGCCTGTTTCTTTTGGCTATTTTGATGGTCTTATTTTTAACGCTTGTACTTTTGTGAAGCACTTAGTGATCTTGCTCTGTGAAAGGTGCTAACTAACTAAATAAACGTTATACTTACATGAAAATAATTTAATGGCCGACCTAAACAACTTAACATGGCTGCTCTTCTTGTTCTAAGTTATTAGTAAAAGTGTAGACTTCATAAAAGTATATCAACATACACTGTATATATATATATACATATATGCACATTTTGGAAGTTCATGATTGTATTAGGAATGCATTACATTTGAGTGGTTTTCACATACATTGTAAGAGCTTTCTAATTGTTGCCCCCGTCATATAAAGAGAACTGGACATTCCATTAAAAACACTTCTCAATCAATCTGCAAAGGTTGGTCAGCAAAACCTTTGACACAGTATACATAACTGATTATCAGCTTCACAAAGTTAGGATCTACTGCAGGGCTGTTGTACTGGATTTCATTAGACTGTAAAGGTGTACCTAATAAACCGGTAGGTCGCTTGCTCAATTTTTTCTGAGCGTTAAATTGATTAATAGGACTTTATTATTATTATTTCTTCCTATGAGAAATGTTGTTTTCTTTGATATGTGACTGTTAGCCTGCTGACGTCAAAGTGTATGTCTAATATAAAAATGATAACTGAAACTAGATACAAAGTTGTCCCAACAAGTCATTTTGTTAAGCTATGCCAGGAAACGCTGTAATAAAGTTTTTTTATTAGTCATATGAATGTTGTTGGAAAACCGTTATAGATTTAAACTGACTTTTTTTTTTGGGGGGGGGGGTTAAAGAATCAATAAAGCAAGGATTTTTTTTTTCTTGACTGGCCCAGACTGGCCCAGATACCTTAACATGTAAATTAACATGTATAATTTTAATAAAAATATAAAAGACACTAAATTTGATTATTTTTTTCCCCCAGTAGAGCAATACTAAATTAAGCCAGCCAATCAAAGAAAGTCAAATAAACTTAAAGTTATGATGTTATATTTTTAGCACAGTCCGTATTGATATCTGAAGCATTTCTTAGGGTTGGGAAGGTCAAGGGATGAACCCAGTCGAGAATGCAAGGGAGTGACTATAGATTCAATTTCTCCGTCTCAAGACGGCGTTTACGAGTCTGTGACATTATCCACAGTGACAAAGTCTAACATCTGCACAGATTTTCAGCTGCTAGAGTCATTCACAGAGGCTGCAGACGTGAACGGGTGTTGGCCTTGAGTTATCAGTGAACTGTAGAGGGCGGACTGAAAGCAACACAGTGCTGAAAATCTGCCATGTTTGATGACATAATCACTATTAATAACTTGGATTACATTTGAGCACTTATTAGCTTTGAAAAAACACTGCAAGGAATTAATGAAATGGTTTGCAATTAAAATGTCAGGAAAAATGAAAGAGCAGTGTTTGTAAATCTCAAGCTTCCCTGCTCATGAGATGTGATGGATTGATGGATCAGGACTTACCAGACTTTTCCTCCCTCAACCAGAATTCAGTTCTTCTGACAGAAATCTAACAGTTTCCCAAGGCAGAAAACATAAACCAAGGGTTTTATAAGGATAACACGGTTCATGGCAAATATGTCCTTTACTCAGATGTCTGGCTCTATACCACACATGGAATAAAAACCTGGTCCGATTTGACTGAATGCCAAGCCTGGCTGGGCTCAGTTTTTCTTCTTTTTTTTAGCATTACAGAACCCCTACTTTACTCATACATCTATACATTCATAGAGATTGCAATCATTCAGTGTTCATTTTAACAACTCAATGAGTACAGTTTTACATCAGAGTCATTCAAGAGCCATATAATGCCAGTTGAAAAATATGGTTATTTAAATGAATAAATACATAATAACACAATAATAAATAAATCATTATTTATTATTGTGTTATTATGTACCGTCGTACAGAAAAAAATCTGATAGTCAAATAAGGTTATAACGCAAAATCAAACCAATTCGAAATACTCCTCAAACTTGCACTGAGTCTGTTCAGTACTGCACAAGGGATGGATGCAAAAGCACCATGTTAAAAACAGCATTGTAAATACAGTGCGCAAAAATGGAAACAAAAGCCATGCCAACAAAACAAACATAACTGTAACATCAGAGACGCAAAATATATATTTTTTCTTTCTTAGTCTTGAAGCTGAAGCACACAGTTTGCAGAAGTTTGCTATTTGCTTTCATAAAACTCTTTTTGTGGCACTGACTGCAGTTGTTGATTTGTATTTGATACAAAACCTCTGTGGCTCAAGCAACGCAGTTCAGATGGTTCTGTGCATCGTAATCTTGATGAATCTGGATCTGAATCACTGTTTGCTCTGGGATACTTCTCTCCACTGCAGCCGACCCTGAGCTCGGACTTTTCTATGGAGAACGTTCAGTGAAAAGAGAATTTCCCCACCAGGATCAATACTCTCACATTATTGTTATGTATCCTGGAAGATCTAACAAACAGGAGTAGCACGGCCAGAAGCAGAGTCTCCACTGCTAAACATGGCTGTGGACTGCAGTTGTCAGCATTCCCCTTCTGCTCTCCTCTTTCAGCTGCCCAGTCGCTCAGGGCGCCCTCCTTTCGGGGTGATCATGAATCATGGAAATTGATTATGCTGTCACATCTGAAATCCCCCTGCCCAGGTCTTGACCGTAGAGTGTGTGACTGCAGGTCGGTCAAGCCTGCTTAAGGGATGCACTGCTGGCTGCCCGGGAGAAGGGCCAGTTAGCCGGACTGGCCCCGTAGGGTCACACAGCTTCCTACCATAGCAAATGGAAGAGGATCACTCACATTGGCAGGAAGGAATGAAGATGTCCTGCTTAAAATACCAGAGTCCAGCCATCACCGCCCGTCCTACTCCTGACGGTTTGCTACCCTTCCAGCTCCTCGTCACCACTGTCCTTTCGTCATCTGTCTTTATCAGTGTGCTATGCTAATGACTTCATCTCTGACTACAGACCATTCTTTTCCAACTTCTATTCAAATTCTTGGAGAGGTTTTGAGTAACATCATGAGATGCCAGAGGACATCTCAGGGTTTTGAATATCTTTACCTCATCACATATAAAAGACACACAAGAGTGATACAGGGAAAGAAAATGAGGATGCTAATCCCCTCAAAATGAAGCACAAACTATAAATTGCTCTTCCTAGAACTTAAATTTGCAGAATCAGTGCAGCTACAAAATCAACTTGATACAGCCAAAGATTTAAGAGAGGCACCTGTAAACATTTCTGTCCTGTCCACACAGAGGGTTATGATCCAGGAAAAGAAGCATGCAATTCACAAACTTCGGCTACAGAAAAAACTATTTCACAGAGGTTTACATCATTAATTTGGAACAAACTTAGTTTCCTCTTGGGTCTATTTCTCTGTGAAAACAGTGAAACTATGCAGGATATTCAGTCATTCATAGACAAAACGTTTTTCTTTTTACTTAACTTCCAAGTTGTACTTCATCATATCAACATTATTTTTCAGCTGCTTCTGGCGCACCTTTGCCTTTAAACCAGAGTTCCCCTTAATGATTTCTGCAGATTGTTGTTCTTTTTTATTGTGAAGATAAATCTGCTGTAACAAGCTGAAAACACCCATAAATCTGGGCCTGGCTCAGGTTGCAATGAGACTTTAAGGGTCAATGTTGCTATGGTGACGCATCAATCCTTCTAGAGGCCGAGGCGAGCGCTATAAAAGAGCTGAGTGTCTGTGACAGTGTTACTGTTGTTATTGTGGGCTCGCCATTAAAGCCTTTTTAAACGACACACACTGAAGGGCCACTTAACCTCTTTCAGGCATGTCTGCACTCCAGGCATTTCTGGATTATTGTTGAATCAGCAAATTTCAAACTCTGCTTGTTGCTGTACTGAAATGTTCCCACATAGACATTTATTTCACATTTATTTATGCAGGAAAGAGTTTGCAGAGGATGTATGTCGTTTTTAAGGAAAGCTCTGCTTCACTCTCATACTTTAACCTCTGGGTGCTGTGCTTTTCTTCTTAAACACCTTGCTCAAGGGCCTCTGAACAGAAGCTGACAAAGAAAGGCAGGGTGTTTTACTTACACCTGCCAAGACCGTCCCAGCTAGAGTTTCCAACTTGGAGCCCTCTAGAAACAAGCCTTCATTCCTAACTTTTAGGATGCTTTCCAGTCCTTTTATTTTTGAAAGCCTGCAAACTGGCAGTTAAGTGCGAATCTGGGTGTATTCCAAATAAAAATTGGGTTTTTATGTTGTGAATTTGTCCAGCCTGGTGCAGACCAAGAAAAGTTCACTTGCACAAAGAAATCAGTTTCAGTTGAACCGCCGTACATGCATGCAGTCAAAATGCAATCGATACTGGAAAAATTCCTGTGAGCAGTTCATGATAACACCAGTTTCAAGTGTCATTCTTATGGTATTAGCTTGACAAAAGAAGACATACAGATCACCCTCCCCAAAAATAAGGCCCCGTAGGTTGTCTGTGCAAGCAGTTTATTACGACACATATTTAAGTTTATTGTTAGGCGGTGACCTCTAGTGGCCATAGTAATTATGACATGAGCAAAGGTGGAAGCTTGGTTAGGTAGTAAAAAGAGCGACAAAGTCTGTGATACAAACACGGGACTTTCACCCATTGTCCCGTGTGAAACTAAAGGTCAACGTTTAATCCTTTGAACTGCGTCACACTGTAACGTTAAGTTATGCTAGTAAGTCATGTGACATAACATAATTTGCATAATTTATGTGGTGTACTTATTTTAGCCCAAACCATGAACTTTTCCTAAACCTAACCAAGTAGTTTTGGTGCCTAAACCTAACCAAACTGTGATTGTTTCATAATGTTAACTATGTGTTTATTATTGTTACCATGGTGACGAAGGTACAGTACGCCAGTACGCCTGTCACCTGTACTGTACATATGTCGTTTTTCCAACGTTTTTTCCAACTTCTCCATACATTGTATATTGTATTATATTGCATGTAGCATTGTGTTTTTTTTTTACTTATTCTATTCTATTTATCTATTTTGCACTGCTGGGACATGAGGAAACTGCAATTTCGATATCTATGTATGTACTGCTCATACTATGTTATTGACAATAAAGCTC
>JAVQJD010094394.1:0-11059 GCA_036023655.1 Nannoperca australis | reverse complement strand
CAGATAGACAGATTGACAGATAATGTTTAAATGGGGTACACAATTTAACATGGTGTATGAATTCAATATTGTTCAGTATTCTTTTGAGATACTGGGGAGAGGGTGTTGCAGTTTTTATTTTAATGCAAGCAGAGGTCTTGTCTTTCAAAAAGTGAAACATAACATGTCACCTCCATGACCATGGCAATAATTTACACACAGTCCCTAAAAGTAAATTTATTTTAGCATTAAACCAATACTCACTTGGTAAGGATTTGGAAAAAGGGCCATCTCATTCATACATTTTAAAATGAAGTATTGCTTACTTAGGAGTGTGAATGCTAAATGTAGTCAATAAAAGATCATGATAAAATATACTGTAATATTCCTGCTGAGCACATTGATTTAGTCTTTACTTATCCGTAATGCTTATGACCATCATTCTTTCACTGATTAAAAGAATGATTGCTTTTTGAAAGAGAAAAAAAGACATTGCAGAATCAGCAGTTAATGGGATACTAAAAACGACAAATGTGACGCTAAATGTGATAGCTATGAGAATGCCACAAATATTCAGTAATACTGTTAAATTATGTATTTTCACCTGAAGTCGGATGTGTTCTTTGGTGTCTACAAAAGATTTTGTGACTGAAGTACAGTGCAAATATGCAGCATGGCCACATTGTTTCATTGTTTTTCATATACGTTGTGGAAGACTTGCATTGCATGTTAATTAAACCACAAAGCAGAGTCAGAACACACAGACTGATGTCCTTTGTGGTTACCATTACTTGGTGCACATTCTGTGGCCTTGGCTTGGCGCTGCACGCCAGCGGCAAAAATCAATGTTAGCTACACACACACACACACACACACACACTACATGTCCATGAGAAGTCCAGTGAGGTGTGGAGTGTGAAGTGGGAGACTCATCAGTCAGACAGTAGATTCCAGTGCAGGGCTACCGGTTGATACAGCTGCCATTACAGCAGCAAAGATCTGCTGTTAGTGAGCTGTCAACGTGAGTAATGTTTCCCTCTTACAGTTTCCAAGTCCACTATACTACACTTCACAAGTAATGTACACGAATAAATAGTATAAAAAGCAAAAAATGCACAGAAATACTGCTTCATCTTTCTAGCAATTTAAAGGCAAAATTTGTTTTTTCAAGCTAAAACAGCTTAATTGCACTTAAAGGTAAATTGTTTGAGTCTGCATGATACTTTAGCTAAACGCTACAAAAGACAAAAAAAAAAATCTATATTGACTTTGGTTTTCTCTTTGTTCTTGATGTCTCCCACGACAATTTTATCAACTTTGCAGCTGATATTACTAAAAAGATTTTACTGAAATTCTCACAAGCCCTGGTGTTTATGTTGCCCAAAGCAACAACCATGTTCAACCTAGCTTGGCCCGTGAGTCGTGGCCGTAGAAAAGCACCTGCATCAGGATGGCCATGTCGATCAGGATCTGGACTGAACCACAAACCCAGAACTGAGTCGGGCTTTCGTTCATCACAAAGTAGGTGGTCTTGAAGATGTCGCCGGCCGTCCACAGCAGCACCATCTTTACACTGGAGCAATGGAGACAGAGAGACATGGTGAAGGTGTAGGAGTTAACTCTTAAAGGAATATTTCGACATTTGGAAACTATGCTTAGCTGAGACTGTAAACAGAAAAAAACTGCTTGCCTGGCTCTGTCCTCTAAAGCTCACTCGGAAATCCTTTATATCTTAAACAGGATATAATGTGTTAGTGAGCTTTAGAGGTACAGCTTTCAAGTCTTTATGCTAAGCTAAGCTAACAGTCTGCAAGCTTCACTTATCATACAGCAAGGGTTGCCAACTTTGGATACCTGGCAGGAGTGAGATCTTTAGGCTTAATCATGCATGCATGTGCACTTTATCACATGCACATATTTGAGTCAATTCACCATCAGGGTTTAAAAAAGTACAAAGCTTACACGGGGAATTATATTCTTAGATTTAAGAATATGGCCTGACTACGCTACCCAGGGACTTCCACCCTGGGGAATACTCACAATTTCACAACATCAGACAAACACTAATCCAATAAAGGTTAGTGTTTGGTTCACTAATGGAAGTCAAAGATGTGTTGTTTCCAATATCAAAACTACACTGTTTTATTGAATGTTGAAGTAGCAACCAGAAATAAAATAAACAAGAAACAAAAGGTCACAATAACCTATCCTACTCCAGACACATAGCCAATACATGGACACACACAGACACACACACACAGCCAAAATACCAATAAATACCCCTATACAATAATAGCTTGCTTGAACACCTTCTGTCCGCAAGGTTTGCGGACACTGTCAACACTGTCATCCAGACATGAGAGTGGTATCAAACTCTTAATCTAGCTCTCTGCAAAGGCGAGTAATATCAAAGTATTCATTTCAGTTGTTTTCTTTTACCGTTTTAAGCAATTTTCCTGCTGATGACAAAACACCCAAAATAGAAGTGCAGTAAAAGTAAAATAAAAGCAGCCTATCAGCAAAAATAAGTAGTTGCTCCCTTTTTGCATTTATCCTTGTGCATTCAAATGTTTTGTTCTTTTGATTTTGTTTCTGCTGTATTAGAATCAGCAGGGAGGCAGTACAAAAAAGTCAATCAAACAGGGTAAACTACCAATTGATCACATCAAGCAAGAGAAAGTGAAGGAAAAAGAAAGACACACACACACACACACACACACACACACACACACACGGACACACACACACACGGACACACACGGACACACACACACAAATATTGCCTGTCTGAGAGACATAGAGGCTGAGAAGAAAGACCTTGAAGAAGACACCTACCTCATCTGCCATGCCAGCGGCCTGATGCCAACACAATACCCTGAAGGAGAGCTCTGAAACTTCACAGAAAGCATCAGAGTATAGAAAGGATACTCTTCATCTTCTACCGCTGTTCTTGTACTCCTCCACTCATCACTTTCTATCTTGTCTTCATCAGTTTGTGCTGTAATTCCTCTCCTTCCTCTGTACTTTTTGTTCCCGTCTCGACTCATTAACTGTCACGTTTCTTTAACTCTTACCTTTCACAGTCTCTTCTCTCACTCCTACTCCACCCACTCCCCTCCTCTTTTCTTTTTTCCTCTTTTCTTTTTTTGTATGGATGTGATATGAGTTTATGCTTTTTATTAGGGCTGCTTGGGCCTGGGGATGGAGCAGGACCATCAGTCATCAATGAGACATACTGTAAGGGTCAGAGGGTTGAGGGAGAAAGGAAAGGAGAGAGACTTAGACAGCAAGGCTGCAGAGGCATTTATCTTGCATGCAGTAAGAGAGACAGGGCTAAGGCAACAACACCACCAGAGACAGAGAGGGACCTCTGTGTATGGGAAAGAGACCGTAGTGAGATAGATATGGATGATGAGTACGTATGGGCGTAGAGGAAGCCTAATGACTATGGGGACAGCTGTCCTTCAATATCCTTGAGTTCTCCTTGCAGAGTCCTGTCAAAGTCCTAACTCTCCCCTGGGCTCCCTTCAGGCCGCGACGAGGAACCGAAACAATTGTGGCAAACAGTCCTGCCATGGCATGGGAATGAGGACATTATTATTCAACATATCAGGGAATGTACTAAATGTAGACAATGCGGGTAGTATTAAAATGTGATTAACAAGCCACACTGATGCAGGCTGCAAACACAAGCTGTGCTGGAGAGCTGCAGGATGTGTAATGATCGAAGGTGAACCCTGTTACAATACATGGGCCAGTCAAGCTGCACATCTGGATGCTTTCATACGCAATCATATCCACAATGAAGCACTCATAAACTGATCACTGTAGGAAAAGCTGTTAAATGTATTGATGTCAAACTTACATTTGACTTAAAATGTAAGTTTTCCTATCAAAAGTGAATTAAAATTCACTTTTGATAGGAAATCGGTATTTATATAATTGGCGAGGATTATTTCTTACCTTTGTATTTATTTGGCCAAAATTACCAAAAAGAAGAAATTACACGGTTTCTTTTTGTCTTATTTGTGCAGGTTTAGTGGAAACAAAAAGCCACGAAATCCTTTTGTGAATTTGCTAATCCAGGTTAACTAGCTGCACTTTCAGATTGGAGTTTTACTTTCCAACTGTCAGATGTCAGTCAGATGTTGCTTTGTGGAAAGTCCACCCAGAGGCTTAAAACTTAGATGTCGTTTCCACTAATATGTCAAACAATTTAATCTGCTTTTGAAAAATTTGCCACTTTTTTTCAATAAATGTTACTCATATTCCTGCTTCAAATTGATTTATTTCAATCCAAAGCTAGAACATCTACACTGAATGTGAGGTGGGGGAAAAAAGGAGGCAATCTGAGTTGGTCAATACACAGGTCCTGCTTCTTCCCTCTTTGGTCCAACTGATCCTCCCACCTCCAATTTAACAACCTCAGGTTTTAATAAGAATCAGACCATTTCCACCTCTCCCATAGACTGTCCAAGGAGCGCTTGTTAAAAGTCACACTGATGTGTTCTGCTCTCCTAACAATTTAACCTTCCAGGTAAACACTCCAGGGTTTGAATGAACTGTTCCAAAAATAAGTGCGTTAAAGAATTTAAAATCGTCATACTTTAACTTGTCTCTCTCTAAGAAGCCGGTAATCCTCAGGGGAAGTTTTTTTCCCCTCCGAGTGCCCTTCGTTGAACTTCATATTTCTTGTTTCATCTCTTCATCTTTTCCTTTACCTGCGCAGCTTTCTTCTTTTTTTCCTCGATGTCCCGCTAAACTGTCATCTTTACTTTTATTGCTTCTGTCCTTGCCTTTACTCTGCTGTGCTCTTCTATATAAAAGGGAATAAAGTTAGTGACTGTTGTCAGCTTGTACTGCATACCATGATAAAGTCAAATAATAAAGTTGTGTTTTACAGGACAGTAAGCTAGCTGGTTGGGAAAGAGCCTCCAAAAATGAAACATGTTAAGAGGTTATATTACATTTAAATAAAATTCACGCTACTGTTTGAACAGGGGGAAAAAATGTAATATTTGATCTGTAATTATCTGTTAGAATTCAAAGGTCAATGTATAAGTGCAACAGTCCATGCCTTGTACTCCAGTGGGGAGGACAAACTGGAAAAAATGGAAATGACGTGTCATAGCAGTTTTAGACCAAATGAGTCCTTTTTGATATATTCTACCATGCTTGATATTTTTACATAATTCTCAGTAGGATCAGGGTATAAGTTACATAACGACAAGAATTCAGAGATACACACCACCATTCTTATCTTCAGTAAAATTGATTTATTTGAATTGGCGTCACATCTTTTGCTTCCCTTGAATATTATTGGACACGCATTGTGGAGGTCTAAAGTCAAAGTTCTCTGAAGTTTAGTTTAACAGTTTGTTAAGAGTCCGCACAGAGCACAGCAGCTCTTCTCATTGGAAATAATGGCTTTCCTCTGCGCAATGTCAAACTTGTGCTTTTTGTGTAAACGCCCAGTCACTTCAAACTTGATTTCTTGAAAGAGTGACAGCTCTGATACTGGTTGGTTGATTTTTGACTTGACATTTTAGAAACAAATCTTGTAACACTGACTGAATGTTGTCAGTTGTAGGGCTATAGGAAACAAAAGTCTAAAGTGAGTAAAGATAGCCAGAAATCTTAGCACACGGCCACCCTATTAAACACATGAATCATATTTTCATATTTGTGAAACCTCAGTAGTAGAAGAAGTAAATTAGCGTGCACATCAACAAAAAGCTGGTTAGTGCTGCAAATCAATAAATAATAGGAAGAAGAAGCAGAATAAAAGAAAATATAAATATATAAATGTTTCAGCTACAAATGTTAGGGGAGATTTTTTTTTATTCCATGGATATTTCTACCATAAAAATACACCTTTAAATTCTTAAATAAAATATTTTTTTAAATATGATTTCCTTCTCTGCAACCCTCCAACCTTCATTTAACCTTCATCCTCCTCTCTGCCTCTGCCTAACCTTCCCTCCCTTACTTTGCCCTCCCACAGCCTCCCAAATTCTCCTCTCTCCCCTTTGGATCATTTCTTTGCTCAAGAGATGGCACACATCATTAACGAGGATGAGTCATTAACAATGGTATTAAGGAGCGCGGGTCTTCCATACAAAAGCAGTCTCTACAGCAGTACAGCGGAATGGAGACTAAACACCAATTTGAGTTTGTCATTCGTCTCTGGCACAAACACACACATATACATGCCCCTAAACGCACATTTCCCACATCTTACACACTCTGTTTGTCATGCTAGTTTCATGCAGCTCCATCTGGCAGAGATACCATTAATTGTGGCAGTTGACAGGTGATGAAAGTGTAACCCAGGTTTCATATGGAGCAAATGCAGATAATCATAAATAGTGAAATTAATTTATGGTGAAAAGATTGTACCTTTGTTAAAACATGTCAAGTTCTCATGTGTCACATTGTTGGTTTTATGCAAGTTTTAAGCGGTGCAAAGAAAAGTTGACTACTCCCTAACTGAACTTGACCTCCCTTTAAGCCGCCCCTCCCCTTCCGCTGGGTATGGCTAGTTTTAGCGCGGGGAGACGGCAGGAGAAGAAGAAGAAGAAGAAGAAGAAGAAGAAGAGAGGGACAGTTTGCCAGGCTTCTTTCACTCTGGAGAAGTTTTCCAGAGCGTCGGACACCGAGACGGATTCTTCGTCAGCGCGTTTAGCAGCGAGAAACGGCGTACATGCAAAGGACAAGATGGCGAGCCTCACCGACGGAGTTTGTATCTACGAGGATTAAAAAAGGACATCTCAGCGACCGCATCGTCTACATACGGTTTGACTTTCTTCATCTCATTACTGTTCCTTTTGCCATCGCTGCAGGATTGTGTGTTTCTCCCATTTTCGGTGGAACTGTTTGAACTGAAGTATTGGACCGGGACTGAAATCAGAACAAAAAGTGTAACATTACGGTTACAGAATGTAAATTGTCACAGCTTTGTTGTGATTAATGTTTCAGATGTGTGAATAGCGAATTTCGACTGTATTCCTGTAAATGTTAAATGCTAGGGTCAATTGACCCAGTTTTAAAGGGTGTTTATTTGTTCATCTGGAATGAGAAGAGTTAACTCAAAAGAGGGAAATATAACGAAAATGTATAAGGCCTGTTAATTAAGGCTGCTAAGCCAGGAAATTACAGACCGGTCTTAACTCATGCAAATTATTAGTAGCATGAAAGGATAAAGCAAAATGAAAACTCAAAATAACCTAATTTGAAAGGAAAGAGAAAGATAAAAAGGTGTCCAACGGCTATAAGTAATATGTCTGTCTATTGTAATTCTGTGTTTTGTCATCAGTAAATTGCTGGTTTGTTCGTTTAAATGCTTTGTTTATCTCAATCACTCCTTCAAACCTAGAACTGGTCCAGTAGTTATAGTTCTCTAGGATATAGTGACACAAGTGCTACAAAAGACACAGAACAAACAATTGAATTTGGTCCTGACTGAGGCTTTGAATAAGAAGGAGTTATTATGGTATTTACTGAGAATATTGACTGACTGACTACCTCAGTCTCACAGACTTATGCACACACACACAAACATACATTAACCAACATGTGTTCCAGCTTGCTTTAATTAGCGCAAAAACATGTAGAAAAAAACCATGAAATTGCTTGATTGCTTCCTGCTCTCACTTCAACACACAAATACACTGACGCACACACATTCACTCACACTGACTCAATTCAGTCTCTCATTGATTACTACTGACCTGCCACCTTTGTCTGAGCCAAGTGGCAAGAGATGAGAGAGAAAAGGGTGGAAGGACGAACTGTGTACTTCAGGGATAGATAGAAAGGAAAAGAGGGGAGTTAGGAGACAGATGAGGGAGGTAGAAGTAAAATGATGAGAGATGGATGACAATGTAGCCGAGCAGGGGGACGATACATCTAGAGGGGGGTTGAAAAACAAAGCCACCCTGAGGAGAGTGACAGGACAGGAGAGAGTGATGGAGAAAGTGAGAGTGGGGGTCTGATTGCACGGTGTGATGGCTATGCTGCATGTGGGCCAGGCAGTAATTGTGCCGTGTATTGAACGAGGACTGTCAGGCCAGCTATTAGCTCCTCTAAGCGGCTGGAGTGGACGAGTGGAACACTACCACAGGAAACGGGGCTGACATTTAGAAAGAGAGACAGAGACGGATAGGCGAGAGGGAGAGGGAGGGAGAGAATTACATGAGCGTGGGATGTGAAATTTAGTGATTTCACGTCCCAAATATTTGCAAAGTTGCCTGATGCAACTTTAAATGTCACTTTGCAAAACAGCATCTTATGGCAGGTCTAAAATATTTCAGCAGCATTGTCCATAATGACAATGGTATTGAATGTTCTATGAAAACGTTTTTAGTGTTCATCCATCAAAAATGCGCACATAACACACAACTCCAGCATGGTTAAGTTAAAGGTACCCTGTAGGTTCTTTGACCACTGCTGGCGCTATGGGACTGTTTTCATGATTTGGTTCTCCCTTTGTTTGTATTGTATGTGCACACAACCACATGGGCAATGCAATACACGTTCCTGATACCAGTTTCACATCATTCTACTGATGGACAGTTGGAAGAGATGTAGCACTGTGCCAAGAAAGACAAGTAGAAAAAAAGATTGCTAGGTAGTAAACATGGATGTAAACAATGCACATCTAGAGTATTTTAAAATTCTGCTGGTCGATTCATTTTTAGAGCAAAATTAACAACCACCCATATCAACTGGTTACAGCTGTGCTGCTTTTGTTCAATTTATTTCATTGTAAATTCAAAACTTCAGTTTTTTTGTGTGTTTCAAACATACACAATACTTTTTAGACAGGACTTTTATAATTTACAGACTCAACAATGAATTGCTTAATCCCTGCACAAAATGCTAAAGTAAAAACTGTCTAAAATATTCTTTGCAGTCAAGCATTGGTCAAACTCATCCCAAATCTTCATTTTATTTTTTATTCTAGTCAAGTTCCCAAGGTTTCTAAAGTAACCAAGTACCTCCATCTGGATTACTTGGTACTTGTTCTGGTTCAATTTAATTAGTTTGTGTAGCCATATAACACGTGTACCAATAGGGATCAGCAGGCTAACATGATCTCTATTCATTTCTATTCATTCCTCATACCCAACCTGCTTCTAAATCTTCATCCTCAGCCGTTCTACCCCTTCTCTGCCTCTACTCCTGTCAGCTGCTGTCTCGTTATCTTCTGTTCCCAGCCTCATCTGCTGCCTTGCACCTTTTCCACTGCCCAAGGGACCACTGGATGGGTATTGGGAAAAAAAGTTTCTTGCAGGCACGGAGCAGATTGCTATAATGTTTTTGCACCCCTGCACATAATTATATATCCATATATGTACATTTTATGACTGCAGTCCAGAGTACAAATGTGAAGGTGACTGTGTAGTCAATGACAAAGCTGTCATGCAACTTTCATAGAAACAATCTGGACAAAACCTTACAACACTTCATTCACTGGAAAGAACCAATTTTCTATTAAAGGCGGAGACACACTGGGTACACTGGTTTGTTGAATTTTGTGGTTGATTTCTCATGGCTGAGAACATATTGTGACCAAAATGATCTTCTTGGACACGTTTTCCACTCCTGTTGTGAAGATAAATAGGCAGTTGATCACAAATTAAATATAGTGCAAGCTTAAAGCTTGAAGTGGGGAATCATAATTTGTATGTGAGACTTTAAGGGTCTCCAGAGGGGGGTTAGACAGTTCTTGTTATTGCTTGATAACACTAATACTAAAACTGTGGAAAGAGACACACTCAAGCTGCATGGGCTGATGTTTAAAGCTTCAAAGAGCTTAAATCACCTCTTCCACCTCTTTTTAGCTCAACCATGCATGTGTGCATTGGCATGATGAGTGCGCCCACACATGAGGGTGTGTGTGAGGTGATTTAGCAGCAGGGCTGTAGCTTTCCCTGAGGGGGGGCAGATAGAGAGAGACGGAAATCAAAGGGCCCAGCGAGAGAGAAGCCGAGCTGCTCTTAACCCACTAACTATGAATTATGCATGTTGATCGATTGTACGCAGGCAAACAACGAAAGGTTCTCTACCTGCCAGAAAAAGATGGATTCTGCTTCACCAAATGAAGAGGAGGGGAGGTGAGGGGAAGAAGGAGTATCACGCAGAGTTTGCCTAAGGATATTTTAGATTTTTGGGAGAATGTAAACAAGCCAGAATAGATTACATGGCCTGTTGGTGATGGCTATTTCAGTAGATTTATTACATCTATAATCTTATGTAATCTAAAACAATGCCCTATTTATCATAGCTTTGCTTCTTAAATTAATAGTCAGCTGTGAATGATTATAGAAAACAAAATAAAAGCATATTCAGCAAAGCTACACAATCCTACAAAATGTATTTTAATAAGCCAATACGAAATGAAATAGCCTCACTTATGATACACTTTTAATTCCTTACAGAATCATTTCAAGCAGAGCCCTCTCATTCCGGAAACCAGACAAGTGATTCAACACAATGATGGTATGTAATTAATAATACGTAATTTACAGAAATAGTCAACAGGAGGAATCGAACACTGGAGAGACATTTCCCATAAAATTTGGGGTTAAACATATATATACACACCAATTAGCCACAACATTATGACCACGGATTGGTGAAGTGAAGAACAATGATTATCTTGTTCCAATGGCACCTGTCAGTGGATGATATATATTAGGCAGCAAGCATTTTGTCCTCCATGTTGATGTGTTGGAAGCAGGAAAAATGGGCAAGTATAAGGATGTGAGCGACTTTGACAAGGGTCAAACTGTGATGGCTAGACGACAGAGCATCTCCACAACTGCTGCTCCTGAGGGGTGTTGCCGGTCTGCAGTGGTCAGTACCTACCAAAAGTGGCCTAAGGAAGGAAAACCTGCGAACTGGATCATTGATGTGAGCCTTGGTCGGCTGCACGTGTGGACAGAAGGCTGGCCCGTGTGGTCTGATCTAACAGAAGAGCTACTGTTGCTCAGATTGCTGAAAAAGTTGATGCTGGTTCTGGTAGAAAGGTGTCAGAACACAGTGCATCACAGTGTGTTGCAGCTGCAGACCGGTC
>JAVQJD010094391.1:0-14041 GCA_036023655.1 Nannoperca australis | reverse complement strand
AAGTTTGATGAGACATCTTGTTGTTTTCAATCATGGTTCTATGCACTTTATGTAAAGCTCTTATTTGGAAGTCGCTTTGGATAAAAGCGTCTGCTAAATGCCTAAATGTAATGTAATGTAAAATGTAATTCTCACATGCACTTATCTTATAAACACAACCCAGTTTGTTTAATTATGATAAATAACATTTGCAGTACCTCTCATTATTAGCAGCCAGTTCATCCAGCTCACAGCGCCACAGGATGTCCTCCTCCCGTCGGTTAAAAAAGAGCAGCTTGGTTTTTCTGAGGACACAAACGTGTGTTGGATTATCAGGCAGCCTTTATAAATCCCATACAAACTGAAAAATGTTTTCTCAGAACTGCACTGGGGTTGGGAAAGATTGATGATGACGAGGACAAGGAGTCTTTTTTATTCTCGATATAGGGAAGACACCAGGCGGCTTTTTCAGACATGAGATAGATTGTGACAGGTCCCACCTGATGCTGTCAATGTCCTGTAGGGCCAGCTGGATGAGGCGAGCCATGGGCGTGAACCCTGTGCCTGCTGCTAATAGGTAGAGGTATGTGACATCACAAAGGGGACGGAGACTGAAGGTACCCTCTGGACCACTAACAGATATATGGTCACCTAGAGAGTAAAACACACAACATTAACACAACAGGTCAGAGTAGAATCATCTGGAGAAACCAACATTTTGGTCACTTTCTACTTTTGTTATTGAAATTATAAATGAAAGGGAAAGCCTCGTATGTGCGTTACAGTACATACAGTTTAGAAATGACATCATAACCACACAGAGAGAACTACATTTCCACTTGATCTATAAAACAAGTCCACAACAGCTCTGCTGGACAGCATATGAAGCTACAGAAGATTAGTACCAGCTAACATCCCCAGGAATGGCTAAAGAGTTTGATTTCTGTAGGAGAGCCTGAGAGCAAAAGTATCCCAGAAATGTACACAAATCAATACAATAAGGATAAATTACCAAAATGTATACAATCTGGCAACACCTCCTGATCCTAATGAAACTCCCAACATGTTGATGCACCTCTTGCTATGACACAAGACGGATATCTTTCACGATGTAAAAAGTTATTGAAAGGTTCACAGGATGCATAATGTTTTCTTATAGAACAGGATAATGAGAAGGGAAGGGTTTCAAGGCATGCTCTCTAACAGTCTCTAACTAACTCTCTAACTAACTTGTCAGGCTGGACAGAAGCCAACATCCACGGGCAGATAATCCCACACAAAGAGAAGAAACTGAAGAAACAGCTAGGATGGTAAAGAAAGAACACTGAGCTCCAGATTGGAGTATAACATCCTAGAGGATGATGAACTACTGTGTACTGTTGTAGAAAAAGCAGACTGAGCGAGAGGGAAAGAAAGAAAAGACAAAGAGGAAACAGAATGAAGGTTCAGAGAATAAGAAGAGAATAGAAATGGGCTTGATGAGGAAGACAAAGCTTAAACAAACACAGACATAAAGAGGAAGTAAGGCAGGCACAGAAAGAGGGGGAAGATGTGGAATCATTGGGACTAAGCCTCTGTGCTCGTCTGATGTGTTGACAACCTGCACTGCACCAAATCCTTGTGAGAACACAATGCTACCTTACTATATTACACACATTAGTTACACAGTGTGGGGAAGTGTATGAAGGCGCAATGCTAACCTGCACTTTCATTTCTCTCACACGACATGACACACAGGCCCTGGCTGGGACTTACCGGTGTGCAGGCTGTTGAGATGTGGGGTGAACACTCCATCAGGATAAACTTTGATCATGAGGTAGAGGTCGGACTCTTGTGACGGGTGTTGGGAGGATGCTGTCAGGTTGTGATCTACTGGAGTGTATGGCTTCACTACCTCTGTGTCTGGATATGGACAAAAATAATTATTAAATAAGACTTTTTATAATTCTATGAAGAATTCTATCAAGTCCACTGTGTTCAGCTACAGCTTCAGTCCTCTGTGAATGCATTAATAATGCTCTGAGGGTGTCAGTAAAGAGACTCCACATCTGTACTGAAGTGGTCAAAATAATAGTGCTGGCTGATAAAACAAAAGTTACCTCAATAGAAATATAACAAATGTTTAATATGATTAAAGCACCCATACACCAGGAGAGGGGGGCACTAATGCACCTTCAACGCTAGTTGCCACCTGCCATTAACTACAAGAAAAAGAAAACAAACAGCCAATCATGTCACAGTAATAGAGGTCTGCTTACAGACACAGTTTCTGACAGACTTGTAGTTGGATCAGAATAAGTTAAATGAGTCCATGAGCAGCTGGAAGCAGGATGAAGCTGTCGATGACAAGAAACATCACTCAATTCAGTAGTCTGGTGACATTTCAGCTATTTACAATCCCAGAAAAACACAGAGCAACACGTGGCAGCTGAGAAGGACGACACCACAAACAATATCACCCATTAGAACACACAGAGAGTAAGAAATGACAGTACCTCACATCTGTGAATTGAAAACCACAATTAACCAACTGTTTTCCTCAACTGTCACTCAGGAGCAAAGATCAGCCTCTGAAATAATGCTTTGACACTTACTGTGATAATTATCAATATCGACGGATATGAAAAAATATTCTGCAATATCATTTTTGGCAAAATAGCCATTGCCTAATGGGATGCAACTCCAGTTCTATGAGTAAATGCATAGCCCTCTTACAGGCTTAGTATCTGTCGACCCCATCAAGGCTCTGCCTCGGCACCCTGAGACAGGCCTTTGTAGCCTCCAGTACACCCACTGTTCAACTCCCTTTTGAACTCAGTAACGGGAATAGAACAAGGGCCAGCTAGGCCTGTAGCAATAGTCTTATCTGGAGCTACATCCAGTAATGGGTTCACTACTGGGTAACCTGGTTGTCAACTCTCCACCAGGTGTGCTCCAAAGGCAAATATGCTGGGGGCTAGATCGATTTCATGGTTCAGGTTCAATACAAGCTGCACCAGGTGAGAGGTCTTCACCCTGACCCTGGGGACTGGCTCCACTCACTGTACCCGGCACAATGGAGCCACATTGCCTCTTTTCTACTGCGTCAGTATACCATAGTGAAGTTCTGGTGGGTGCGTGCTAGATCATGTGTACTGCACCCTCACTACTGAAGGCAGCAGCATCAATGTTTTCCATACTCGTTTAAATGTACGGACGTTTATTTCACTGGGTTTAATGAACAGTGGGTTTAATGAACAGTGAGTGAACAATAGTTTTTCCTCAAGCTTAGAGCACAGCATTCTCTGGGTTCAGTAGAGTGTAGTCCATCTGCTCGCTTCCTTACCTTGAATGAGGGCTTTGAGGTAGACATGTTTTCCAACAGGCACATGCATGACGGTCCCACGTGGAAGTTGCAATCTGAACACGTGGGTGTTGTGGTTCACCTCAGTCTTAGACACCAACACACAATCCCGATAGTAGAGAGCTGTCAAAAAGGAGATCACAAAGGAGATTTGTCTGGGGTTTCTAATAAGCACATATCCAAGGTTATCTGATGAAAGATTTAAAGCGATGCAGAAGGTGGAGGAGGAATTGACTCTGGCAACCTGGTACTTTTGGTGGCCCTGGGATTCTAACATAAAATGTGTGTGTGTATTAGCTGGAAATGTAGACATCATTCCAACCACTATTTATTCTTTGGTTTGGATCTCACCTCTGTCTTTTTTGCGTAGAAATGTATTGTGAAATTCCAGTGGTTGACCAAGACTTGTCCACTTTGCTTTAGCCTGTTTGCGTATGCTGACCTGGATCTTTCCCACTAAGAAGGCAGTGTGGACTGTAAATGAAAGTTTAAGAATAAGAACAAGACCATAACACTTTTTTTTTTTGTTAAATCAAGATTTTGTCTTACCAGCCACATCTCCCTCGACTTCATCAGCTAGACCTGAAAGAGCATGAAAATGACACTGATTTCACAAACAACGTTTCTACAGTACACCTTGATTCTGCTATATTAACATGTTTGTCACAGCCATAGTTAGTTCTCTGTTACATACTTAGAGATCTAAAGCAACTGTTGCAGCACTGCCAAGCCAACATTTTTAGATTAAGATGTGGAACCAGCACTGATGGGAACAAGGGTTCACTGATGAAGAGTAGACACAGAACTCTGTGTGACCTTTATATGGAGTTGTGTGGTATTAAGGTCTGTGGTCACAGTGTTGTGTAGCACTTTTCAAAACAGGAGTTATAAAGGGCTTTACAGCACTAAATGTGCTGAGCCTCAGTGTCACACTTTTTGCAGTCAACAGTAAAATAAAATGTAGACAGCCATATCTCTACTCACGTAAATGTATCATATAGGACATTTTCCCCAGCAGCACTTCCAGTCGTAGAACACCCGCCTCCAGGTCAACAATGGTACAGCCTGAGCTGGGGATCTGACATAACAACAATGTGTCATCTTCAACCGCTAATCTATGCACCTCTCTGGCCAGTTTGAAACTTCATTCTTCAGACATTTATTAAAATAGACTAGTTGAGACGCTGTTACAGGCCTCCCAACACTCAACATATATGGACAAAGGTGAAGATCAAGTCATTAAGGCTACATCCACACTAACACTTTTATTTTAAAATGAAAACCATCTACGTCCACAAAAGTGTTTTACCAGCGTTTCAGATATAATCCCCTTCCATACTATATGCCTAAAAGCACATAACATGGCCGTTCATGTGCACTGTGCATGTACCTGCCATTGTAAACAGGAAGTCAATAGTCTACGCTGCAGTTGCTTAGTTGCAGGAAATACTACGAACGAGGAACAGCAATGTCAAAAAGCAAGACCAGAGATTTCTATGCTTGGACCGACATCGTCTGTTTTCTTCTGGCAAAGGGTCACTTGACAGGGGTATGACCAATTGTAGTTTTAAAAAGTCTGTTTCCACTGGCCCTCAGTAAAATGCAACCACGAAGTTTGCAAACTAAAACGGGGTCAGCAGAGTTTAATAGTCTCTGTTTTAAGGGTTAGAAAATGCCACAGTAGTGTGGACGCTAGGTTTAAACATAGCAAAAGTTATGCGTTTTAAAACAAAAAGGCATTTGTGTGTATGTAGCCTAAGCCTGCAGATCCTGGGTTGTGCTTTGTTGTGCTTGGTCTTTGTTGGAGCAAGAATCTCTCCAAATACAAACTCTATAACTCATCAGCCACCTTTTTCAACACCAGTTTCCATGCCAGCTTACTTCCTTATTTGAAGCCTCATGAATGTGTGTATGATCGATGAGTGCTTACCTTCCTTTTAGCATAAACGACCAGATGAACAGTCACATCAGTTTGGAACCAGTCGTACCTACACAAAACAACACACAGCAAATAATAATGTTACCGATTTTATATACACATTTGTTCAACTTGGATGAGTCTGTCATGAATTTCTTTTCAGATTAACTGTCTGGCATACCGGGGCCGAGAGTCTTGGTCTGGGGGAGGAGCCACTGAGAAAGGAGGGGCGAGGCCAGTCGGTGGTGGAGGAGGGATAATAGCTGAGAAGGGATCAAACACCTTTACAACTCAGTTTTAAATTCAGAATAGAACACTGTTATTATACAATAAGAGACTAATATTGACCTTTTATTAAGAATTTGACAAGTCAATATGAGGTTTAATTGTGGGCTGACTGATACTGAGTTCTTTGGGCCGACAGTTTAAAGCGTCCTATAACAATATCCTTTTTTTGACATGACATAATGAGGATGAGGAAGAACTAAAATACAGCCCCCAGTGATCTCTACTGTGTGCTTCTTAAGATCAAAGAGTGCCGCAGTACATGACAATCTGGCTGACACTGCAGGTGGAGGTAACACTGCACATCAACTACAGAAGTTAGACACAGCGTGTGTGTCTGTGTACCTTTAATGGCCGTGGTGGCCTTAGTGGCCATCCTACCAACCAGGCACTCTTTTAACATGGATTCATAGTTCACCCAGCGATGGACCTGTGCACAAACACATGAATATTACCATAGCATTACAAGCAACACATGTAAACCCATCAAGTCATCCATATCCACATTAAAGAGCTCACAGAACAACCTTAAACCATGCAGCACAACATGTTGCAGTCCTCACAAGGTCCTGGCTTGTTGAAGCTCCATGTTATATTAACTGGGCAGGGCAGGGAATAGTTTGGCCCCAGTGGGCTAAAAGGAGCCAGCAGGGGCCCAGTTTTTACCAGCTAAGAATAATAATTTATGAATAGCAAATGTTAAAATCTAGGACTTTTGAAAAGGGATTTTTAACAATGAATAGCTTAGCTGCAGCTCACTAGAAGAGAAGCTGCCAGGATTTTATCTAAATGAACTTACTTACAACCAGCAATGTGGAAAAAGTCATGTTATTGTGCCTTTAATACCTAGAAACGCCAGACTGCACCTTTCTATTTGTGCCTTTAGCTTCAAACAGTAAAAAGAAACAACTGTGTATCACTTTCTCAATCGCCCTCCATACCTGGTCAAACAGGTCAGTGCCATCTATCCCTGCAGCCTTCATCAGCTCCTCTTCTCCACCAGGGTGGTAGTCCATGTAGGGGGTCACATTGTAAACCCTACCTGAAAACATAGAGAGAATAAAGAGCTTTATTCCAGGGCCCTCTGCTGACAGGAAGTGTTCATTCTCATCCAGGTCATAATTACCTTGAACAACTTATTTACACTTAATTTAAAATGAAAACACAAACTTTTATTTTGCTGTTTATTTTAACATGTATACAGTAAGAATAGGTAACTTTTCATTGTGAAAATTTACTTGTGATTATTACACCAACATATTAGTGATTTCTCAATAACCTGCATGTCATTGTAAATCTAAAAATGCAAGCAATGTGTATTTGAAAATGTGTTGTGTGTGGGGTTCAGCATAAAACGTCTGTGTCATCCAGCTAACTGTCAGTTAGAATCAGGACTCATCAAATTGTCAATGTTGTGATCTGGACAGCAAAGTTATCTTCATACAAAGAATGCATTAGCTTTGAGCAGGCATTACAATCATAACAAAAGAAACTACTGAGTTGCATTATGGGCAGTGTGAGGTCCAGTGCTTTTGAAGAATGTCCCATGTTAGGGACTTCTGCTGCATACATTTTGGCCATTCTTTTCTTTTCTTCTTTTTTTAATCTCTCTTGCAAGTTCTCTGTTCTGTGGTCCGATACTTAAGAGTCTTGCAACAAGGCCTTTACTGGCCAAATAACTGCATTACTTCCATGTTAAATTAAATTTTTTAAAGGGCTGCACCTTCCCTCAAAGCTTTTTGATCACTTATAGTATAAGTGAGTCTAGGAGGGTATATGTCTTGTACCCTGGACAAATACCCTGGTATAAGTCTTATACCCTCCTAGACTCACATTTTTTGCAGAGCACAGGGTGCTGTGAGGGTTCACTTTGGTATAGTGGACATTAGTACTGAGCAACCCTGTCTGAAACACATCTTTCGAAGTATATTCAATACAAAGCAAATCAGCCACTGTCCCATGTCAGTCTCACCTCGTATGCAGGTCCAGCAGTCATCTCTTGTGTTGTGTTTCTGCAGCTCTTCCTGGGTAACGTCTATCAGGCGGCCTCTGAGTCCGGTCAGATCTTTTCCACTCTTGGAAAACCGTATCCAGTCCATTAGACTGTGGCCAGGCTTCAAGGCCACCTAATCAGGCAAGGACACATTCATGTAACAGAGGAAACGCTTGTTTTGTATGCACTGTATTTAAAGGAGTCCGTGTGGCTACAGAATATTACTAATATACCAATTATTAATGTCGCTATTATTCCAAACGAACACCTAACTACTATAATGTTAATTGTATTCATGTCGAATTGAAGACGGGCTTTGGAGGGTTTAGCCACACATGAACTTCACCATGATTACTGGGTATGTACTCTAAGACAACTGTAAACTTCCAGGTTTATGGAAATAATTCAGCATACTCTCTACAGACAGCACAGCAGGTTCTGGTCGGTTGTGGTCTGAGTGGTACCTTGTTCCTTCCGGACTGGCCGGACGGAGCGACCCGCTGCTGAGAACCCGGAGCAGGGAACGACTGGGTCGGAATGTTCAACATGTTGTGGACGCTTCGGAGGCAGCCCCAGTTCCGAAGAAAACCTATTTAACCAACGACAGTTTACCACAAAAACACATGGACGACCGTCGTGTGGTCACGCTGGCAGCTAACTAGCTGTTACTGGAACAAGTTGCTTCCTTGTTGAGACACATCTGTCAACTGTGTTGAGCAATGCTGCTTAGCTAAAAGGCTAACGTTACGCTAAGCTAGGCTAATAAGACTGACTTCCTGACTAACTAACAGCAAATTATATATCTTCACATCAAATTTCGATTAAAGCTATTCTCGGTGGTGTTCATCAAATAACTGTCATACAAATCTATTAGTTGCTGGCTCTCTAGTGATTCATTGCGATCTAACTCCTGCCCTTATGGTTCCGACCATCACAGACTAGTCGCATACTCTGACGACAACGTCAATAAATGGTGTCATCAGGTTGCGACGGTCCTCCGTTGCAAGATACTAGTATAGGGTCTTTTTTTTTTACCATGCAGACGCGTCGGTATAATTCATAACATAATAATGGCTGCATTACGTCCAGCTGTGCCAGCTTCCAGGCTCTGGTAGACTAGTGTGCATGCTGACTATCATGGCTGAGGCACTTAAATGGTCATCATTATTAGTATTAACATTTTACACAGATGCTTTTCATCCAGACTGACATGACAAGTGTCAAGAACCCACCTGAAATTAAACTGTTGAAAAAAGAGGTGAACGATGAACTGTTTTGTCCTTCGCTTGATCCACTTTCACTGCTATCATCACCATCCTTCTCTGAGTCTCTCTGGTTTTCGTCTGACATGATGAAAGCATGGTATCTCACAGCGTCAATCTAGTATTTCTCTACAGTGTAGGGCTAATACAGTGCAGGCCTACACTTCCATCAGGGCAACTGCAATGTTTGCTTTTGAAAGGCTAATCTGTTAATAGGATTCACAAACAGCAGTTCTCTCACTTCAAAATAAAGGTCCATGACTTGGTAGAGCTTTTGTGCAATGTTAATGAACTATTTGGCCTATGTTTTTCTGAACTATAAAAATCTATTGGACCTTTTTCATGGAAGATATTTTGACTTGTCATAGCATGAAAAGCACAGGTGGGAATAATAATAATAGTTATTAATCTTTCTGTTTTATTAAGTGCCCCAGTAAGCCATTCTAGTACCAGAGTAGTACCTTATGGAAAACAGGCATTATTAATGTTATAAATTACACTAGTACTTTTCTGGCTGTGCCACAGGTCTATGTACAATTACAAAGTCTACAATGCAGTCTAACAACTTAAACTTCTTGGACAGGGTGCCACCTGGGATCTTCATAGCTCTGCTTGAGGATATATATGAATATGAAGGATATGTATGGGGTGAAAACAAAGAAAGCTGGAAGGGGGTGAATGTGAGGTCTCCATCTGCACGGTCTTTAAACTCCCACCTCCTAGGAATGTTCCTGAATTCTTGGGAAGGCTGGAGGCATTGCACTTGATTGTACCATGTTGAAAACCTCCATTCCTGGGGCAGCTGCTTGGAGTTAAGACCAGAAGGTTGTCAATACTTGTCATGTAACAAACATCTGTAGCAACCAGAAAACCCAATGGTGGACTCCAGAAGTGGAGAAACCATCAAGCTGAAGAAGAGGGCCTTTTGGTCTATGCAAGCAGTTAACTCATAAATTAGCAGACAATCGGCAGGTTGGAACTAAAGATTCTGTGCTAGCCGCATAGACAAACACTTTCAGTTGGCCTCAAAGAGGTTCTGGTAAACCATAAGATTATGCGAAAACTCATTCATTCATTCATTCATCGTTGGCAGAACATTCACAACGTGGCAGTTTTGTATTCAGGTTGACCAGCATGACTTTATGAGTTTATTTAGATGTGTGGTTTTACAGAATTTTAGAAGACCACATGTCATAGTTGTATAGTTGTGTAGTGTATAGTTATAGTTGTTCAGGAATGTGTCATTGTTCCATCATCACATCATTCTTGTGGAGTGTTGGAGCTCCTAACATTTTTGCCTCGTTCTTAATTATTTACCATTTCTATAGTTTGTATTGGTGATTGTATCTGCTCACCCAGAAGTTACCTCATGGGGATCAATAAGGATTAACTACAGCATGCAGTGCCACTTGTTCTTCTATGCACACTGCAGATGGCAGCAAAGATCAACAATAGTTTTTCAATGGTAGCAACATTTTGTTGGTTTTCATTGATGTTTTGTTGTCTTCCATAACATGGCAACATGACCACAGATTAGCCAAGTTTGATTTATGTCCTGTTACTGTTAGACATTTCACACACATACAGAGGGCTTAATAACACATGGGAGCTAAATGTTCTACTGTAAAAGTGTCTTGTTTGTTGGTTCCTATAGTGCTGTATTCCACCACTTTTCTCCTCTTGCCTTCTTTTTTATTCTGCCTCTTTTTCTCCCTTTCTTTTGTCACTCCACCAATCGTTTTCCTCTCTCCCTGTAGATCCAGCACAGGGGCGGATAACTATAATTTCAAAACCATTTGCCAGATCATTACCAGCTAATCCCATGTTTGGTCTGATGAGTCACGCGCCTCATTTGCCATGGTGCGAGGCAGCTTGGGGCCCTTTCACAAACACTAGCCAAGGACCACCGGCCTGCCCCGTGGGGCCACCACACTGCTGGGGTTAGGTTTGGGGGTGGGGTGGTGGGATGTTCCCCCGGGACAAGCAGAAACCCAACAGAGTGGAAATTAGGGGACAGAGTGTGAAGTGTGAATCTACACATGTAGATTTTTAATTATTATTTAGACTTGTGTTTGTCTGGATAGACTGTATCCGCTATGACTAATTGTCTGATTCATTATCTTGCCTAAAGCATTGTACTTAAGCAGTCATTCAGTGGTGATAAAAGCCCGTTCATTATTTTATCCCCTTGCAATATCTCTCTTCATAAAACCTACACCAGTTTACACTGTTTACCTGATGTACACTATAAATTGCCCATTTCCCCTCTTCCCATCCCTATTGAGCAACATAAAAGCATTGCAGTTAGTGCTACATTGTAACAAATCTTCATCCTAGTCCATGTGTCAAACGCAAGGCCCATTTGCCGGATCAGGCACAATTATTCCCTGCCAGTGAGATGATTACAGCCTGTATTCCATATTGTCCACAATGCGCTGCAACACAATCCCCAGCAACATTGTGCATTCAAAACCAGTCTCCTGCTGAAAATGTAACACTGTTAGGATACAACAAAAGGAGTGGGCTCTGTACGAGACATTGCCATGGTTACAAAAAAAAAATGGTGTTCTGACAATTCAACGTCCAATCAATCACTCGCAGCTGTCAAGAGGAGCCCAGGCAGATAAAAATACACACTTAGATCTAACTAGAAATTAGCTTTTAAAAGATTATTTCCCCCTAACAAATACACAGAGGATGGACCCCACTACTTTTTCTAGGTTTTCTCTACCCACACAACAGTTTGTTATAGAAAGAGTAACATCAGAAGAGATGTGGACTTTGAGATACCTTATGTGTGTGAGGGGATTCCACAGGGGTAGTTATTCTTAGAATTTCTGTATATTTGAATATACACTTTTAGATGGTAATCACCTAAAAAGAGGTCTTTAAAGCTGCACTAATCATTATCCTTATACTAGCAATGGATTAGATAGCTATGTGTTGTGTGAAAGGTGTCATTTGTAGTGAAAAACACACAGAAAAGTAAGCAGTGCTTTAGATTACAGCAGGCATCGTACAGCATAATTATTCTGGTGTTACAGTGTAATACTTTGTGTCAGTACACAGCAGGTAAAGGGGAACAATTATGGAATAAGGGGGTAACAATTCAAGATTTAAAATAAAGTAGTAAATGTTTTACTACAGGTTATCTATTCTGTTATTACAGTATTTACAGTATTTATGACCTACTGAGTAAATGTAACAAGAGGGGAACTAACACTGCTTTAGATTACAGCCCAAATACCCTGTAGTTACCCTGTAACTAAATGTAACAAGGGGAGAACTACCGCAGCATGTCTAACTTACTCTGTAACTACAAAGAACAATATGACAAAACAGATTGTTTTGATTTGACTTGCCTCAAAACATGGATGAATATTACATTAACTGCACACTTTGCTGTTAGAAGAGTATATGTTATATGCCTCATACCTGGTATTTTATCTATTTTTATCTATATCTGCTATATTTGTATTTATTTCTTGGGATTAAAGGAGGACATGCACAGAGCTGAGAATAAGTAAGCTTGCACCTTGAGGAGCTGCAATGCTGGTCGAACACAATTGCCAGGGACTTTTAACATTTTAATGACCTTAGAAATCGTCAATGTGGTTACACGAAACACAAGTGAGTAACATCTATGGTGGGTGAATTCTGTACACCGATGGCCATAAACGAGCATCCAGTAAAGAAAGTTGCTGGTGAGGTGAACGATAGCTGAGACTCTTCAGAGGCCGACAGAACCCAAGCAATAAACCTCGCCCTGGATCTTTGTTCCGAAACTAAACACACAGATGTACCCAATAGTTATTTTAAAGACCCCAAAATTATAAAGGAACAATGTAGTTGGCCCGTTGTTATTAATATGTCATTTTAAAATAAAATCCCATGAGAGTTATTAAGTGATGTGGAAGTCATCACTATGTTCCCTGAAACGCCCAAATGTTTGCTCAGTTTTATGGTCATACTGTACTCTGTAATAATAGAATAGATACCCAGTAGTTAAATAATAACTACAGTATACATTTTTTCCAAATTTCTCCCAAACGTCCAGATTGTTCCTCACTAGGTCATAAATACTCAGAGATACAGATTAGATACTGGTAGTTAAGAAATAACTACATTATAAATTCTTTGAAAAATCCCAAATTGTTACCCACTTATTCCATAACTGTTCCCCTGTACCTGCTTGGTAGGTACTGTACTGGTACACCGTCAGTACAAAAGATTACACTGTAACTCTTATTAATTATGTAATGTAGTAGTAATTATGCTGTACATTGTGGGCTGTAATATAAAGCAGTACTGAAAACAATCACCCAACTCTGCAGTTCCCACCAGTTCTACAGAGATTATTTTTCAGCTCATAGTTTAGCTTTACTGGCACCAAACAGCAGACAGACAAAGTTAATGACTAGCTGGTGAACAAAGTGGAGCATTTAGCAGCTAAAGACTTTGACCACATGATAATATCTATAATGATAAGTAGGTAAGAGGTAGTTCATCTAGCTTCAAATTTCACATATATTTAAGCAATAATTTGCTGCAAATGCTTTAATATTACAGTCAGTGCACAGGTGAGTTATTGTTTGTAGGTATACAGTACACACGTGGATTGAGGCTGCATTACTAAATCTTAGAAAAGATTGGGTATTGGATTCTCCTTGATTTTAGTTTCCAATTAAAATCGTGTTCAACATATATTTTTGTACAGTATCCTAGAAAATGTACAGTCGTTAACAGTAGTCAACTTCCTGCAGCACTCGGCATCTGTTCCGGACGTTGTAACTGTGAAGATAGGCAGCATAAGAAACTCTTGGTCCTTACCAAAAGCAACCCATTAGACGTTAATGTCCATCTGTTTCTTGGCTAGCCCTTGTTCAAGTCTTATTGCCTGTGTCTACTCATAAACAGTCACATCCAATGTTTTCTGTTTGCTGTTATTGTTGACAGTTATTTCCCAGTGACACACTGTTGTCAATGCACATACACTGCCCTATGGTTGTATGGTGTACTGGCCTGTGTTTCCATCAGTGGGTCAGTTGACCACACAGGTCATGATGGCACAGCACAGGGAATTTCAATGGCAACTCGTGTGGCTGAGGCATTTGGATCAAAACATTTTTGGGAACCATTTTATTAAATTACATTACATTACATTTAGGCATTTAGCAGACGCTTTTATCCAAAGCGACTTCCAAAATAAGAGCTTTACATCAAGTGCATAGAACCATGATTGAAAACAACAAGACGTCTCA
>JAVQJD010094390.1:0-26569 GCA_036023655.1 Nannoperca australis | reverse complement strand
TAGAGTGATACTTATCAGAAGTGGCGGGCCTTCCTCGGTGGACTCCCGCAGGTAGACTCCTTTGTCTTTGCATCCGGAGTCTTCGCAGGAGGCGGCTGCCGCTACAGCTCCTGGGGCTGCTTAAGTAAGCTGCCTAGCTAGTCAGTTATGTGTCTGCAGCTGAATGGAGCCGATCTAATTAGCACAACTGGGCGTGCGTGGTTTCGAGTGGCCGATTTCAAAAACAATACGGCACCCAAGAATGACCACGGTGAACACGGTGATAGTATAGTGTTCCTCACTATCATAATTTATAGCCAACATACAATTAGACCATGTATAAAAATGTGCCCTCATGTTTATGCTGTCAAGAGTTCAGGCTTCGTGCAGCGGCAGTATTTTTCTCACTGGCAATTTATCTGTGTGCGGGCGTGAAATAAATGGCTATGTGCAAAGTGCTGTCACAAGGAATTCCTCTCTTAAACACAACAAACTTAAATGAGAGCTGCCTGGTCAAAAGAATCCCTAAAAAATACATTAAGGAACAACACGTCGTAAAACATGACTGTTTGCCATGTTAACTCTGGCAACTGCCAGTTTGGAGGAGGACTCTTGCCACTTCTCAGTGACAACCCTGGAAAGACCACTTCAGTTGCCAATATCTGCAGTTTTAAACACTACTTTACAGCCTCTTCAGCCAGTTTCTTTGCCCGTTATCAGATTTGAATGCTCCTGCGTATGAAAAGGTCTGAAGGAGAAAGAGTGGTTTATGGGCCTGGAGGAGACCACCTTGGGTGACCCACTTCTTCGTCTCCAATATTCCGTTCACCTTTTGTCCAACTCTCCACCATGTGCCAAGTTCCTTTTTACTGCTCCTCCTGACTAAATTCAGCACTTGCTAGCCAGACAGTGATGGTTCCTGTACTGTGAAAGTGTTTTTTTTTGTTTGTAAAAGATCTCTGCCTGGTATGCTAGTGGAGTCCTTAATCTGCTGCCTCACTGGGTACAGGAAGGTTTACACAGCAGCTCAGCAAGCAGCTCATTGACAAGTGAGTGGCAGGTTGTCTGGTTGTCATTTCACTCTGATACATATCTGCCAAGAAGAAAGCACCCTACCTGAAGTGTCTGAGCTTCACATACTCTGCAGCTAGTTGATCAATCATGACATTTGCCATCCATTTGTGATTTACAGTGGGTAAAGTTTATAAGAAATTATTCAGCGGGCAGTGCAAGGTCACTGGAGCCAAATTTGGAGAGGCCATAATCTGTGGTCTCCTGCTTGGCAAACAGAGTGACAATGTAGACTTGCAGATGAGTGTGTAACCTCTTATTTTCTTTTTTTGCTAAATGCATGCTGTGAAAAGTGGAGAAAAAAAAAGTATCTTCAAAAAAGAACAGATGGACACACACACACACCCCACTACCTACCCACTACAACTCTTCACAAGCACGCCTAGCCCACTCCATTTGCATCAATAAGCCAATGTAATTTACCAGGCTGTGATAGATGATACAGGGGTAGCAGAAGTGCAATGAGCTTAGACTATTCCTCAGGGTTTTCCCCCTTGGTTTTGGGGATGGAGATATTACCCTAGAGAGTGTAAAAGTGATGCAAACCTTGCTGTGATGCTGCACAGGCAGGACGGGGAAATGGACCTCATGGAGATAAGCTGGCTCTGTCTTAGACCCGGACAAATGGATGCGTCCCCAGGGCTCACTCAGGAATGCACTCATGCATTAAGACTAGCAACTTTGTGTCATCTGTCTCCTGTCCCTAGAGAAAGATGACAAACGGTATTATGACTCCCCCTTTCTCCAGTCCATGCCATATTGTGTGTGTGTGTGTGTTTCACCAAGAAGGGATGATGGTTATTGTATGCATTTGGGTCCTCCTTTTATAGGCTATGCAAAGCAGATGTATCTTTTTTTTTTATTAATGTTCACTGTATTTTTAAAGTTAAAGTGTAAGTTGTGGAATTGTGTGAACTGTAAAATGCAAAGGTTTTTTTTTGTTTGTTTTTTTTCTATCTGTTGATTGCTCAAAACATATTCACAGTGAAATGTCATAGGAGCTAAATGTGTCTTGCCCCAGGTAAAAAAAATTCAAACAAAAGCATGGACAATCTCTACAATAACGGTCTTGTGATACCCATGGTGTTTTTAATATTGCCCTTTTAGTTTAAATCCTTTCCCCAAATCTGGTCAGCTCTTTATCTATTTCTGCATTATATAAGCAAGTCTGGAATCAATAGTCTAATATTGATCAGAAATTACCATCAGACAAGATGTCACCTCACCCAACCTGTGTAGCAGACAAGCAGTCTAGAAGATAAGATCACTCAGTAGGAAATCAATTCACATTTGACCCTTTTCTTCCAAGTTCTGGACAGTAAACGTAAACATGTGTGGCATCTAGAAATGTCAGAGGATTTGTATTGATCAGTCAGTTTTGGGTCAAGAGGCTATCAATAATGTCTTAAGGTCTTGCTGATTGACGTGTTTAAATCTTTTCCAGACACAGTGACTGAGGAGACTAGCCGTTAGTGTTTGCATTCATTATGAGTTAATTTGCTCAAGTACCTCATTGGTAATGTATTATTTGAAATGTTGCACCTTCAGGAGTCTTAAAGAGTCTTGATAATATGAGATCCCTCATATTATCACAGTAACATACTTGAACTCCACTTCACAGAACTGTCTGTGGTGTGGCTCTCCAGCTCCCCCCTCTCCCCCATCCACCCATTAGATTTGGCTGAGCTAATGGTGTGAACTTGACAAGTCCAACCGAGCTTTGTACAGTCAAGCATCCCATCTCACCTTCTTCTCAATGGACAATGATTGGATCTTAGGGAAAGCCTTTTCCTGTGTGCGTCACGGGTAATATTTTAATCGAGAATCCCAGTGTGTGTGTGTGCTTGCGTGGGTGTGTATGCTTTTATGCATGTGTTAGCATTGAAAGGACACAAAAGGAAAAGGGGTTTCCTTTTGGGCGTTGTGTGTGTGATATCCCCCCCCACCCACTTTTTTTGTCTGCTCAGTGAGGGAATGCATTGGGTGGAGTTGGGATTGCGGGCAGGGCCGCTAAGGGTCATTTCCTTTCATCTTACACTCTAACTTGGCCACACACAACAGGCACAGGCACATACACACATGCATGCTGTACATGATTGCATTAATATTCACAGAAAATCCATCACCTTCTTGCTGACATCCACATAGATGCTGTCATACACTTTAGCTGGAATCCAGAAGGGAAGGGTAAGGGGGAGTGAGTGATCTAAAGACAGAGAGAGAGAGAGAGAGAGAGGGAGGGGGAGAGAGAGAGAGCAGCCACAATGTCAACAGCTCAGCTCCCAGCATAGTCAGCTGAAATCCAGAGCTCAGTTCAGAGAGGGGAAGCAGACACAACGCAACAGCTTCAGTGAGGAACCGTCGTCAGCAAAGGCATGGAATTGGCCACAATGCACAATGCAACTCCAAATGGCAAAAAGAGGACTCTAAAGCCAGAGGCTGCAGGAATGCTTTAAAGTATTCTTCTAACCTTGCTGTGTTGAAAGGCTTTTTTATTTTCCATTTCAAGTGACGCGACACAGGGACAATCCATCTCTCAGGGCAGCCCGTCTGAAGTGGGTAAGTAGGAGATACTTGATCTTGACACTGATACCAGTAGTTCCCGGTTATTGTTAGTAATAGCTACACTGTAGTGCTGTTCACCCAGTAGGAGGCTGTACAGATGTTTAAGGGTAAACCAATGTTTGCACTGCTTCACACTGCTCAATCCAGCCAGAAAAACACAGACTACTGCAGCCAATAAAATAAACATATGATCAGATAGTCAGCTCAGTAAACAGCTGAGCAAGACAGAAGCTGGTGGGCAACAAGGGCTACTAATCCGTCTAAAATGATTGTTTCCAGATTTTTGTGTTGTGATTAGAAAGAAAGTATTTTAGAGTACTTTCTTTTTTACTAAGTCATAAACAGCAGCAACAGCTGGGTTGTGAAATGTGCATGATCTTTTATGTCTGGGTTTTCTCTCCATTGGTGTTGACAGCATGCCTTATTTTTACCCCCATGTGTGCTGGTGCATTATATGAGCAAGGCTTTTGGCATTTTGGTGGTGGTCTTGAATTCAATTTAAGCTGAAATTGAGTTTCATTTTCTTTGGTAAACATTGCATGATTTGAAGGATGCATGGGGGCTCTGCATTATCGAGTGCTGGAGGAGTGAGTTTAAAGAGATTGATTTCCACATTGAATTTTAACAAAAAAAGTTGTCATGTGATGTCTAGTTCAGGGAAATGTTGGCATTTCAGGAATTGGGTGTCATTTCAGGGATGATGGCACAATGTCATATGTATAGGCACAGGCCTATTTCGGGTCCGAGTTGGCCGATCAACATTCGTCAATCACACAGTCAACCCTTTGGTGTAAGTAAATGCCTGGCAGCTAGACATTCCATATATATGCTGTATATAGCAACAACTCAACTCAATATGGAACCAGACTTCCAATTACCAGTGCAGCCTGCTTTTGCTTGTTGGTATTGTTTTTTTATGGACTACCCTTCCACATTACCCTCAAGGGAAGCCAATACAGCTCAGACCAACATAAATCCACTGTGTACCTGTGTGGAAGCATTTGCAATCCAAGTTGAGAGGCTATCATTTTAGCTGTAAACCTTTTGCGTTTGTTGAAAGTGCATGAAACACCAGCCCTCCAAATTTCCATCTGTAAAATTGGTTAGGGACACCTACTTTGGGTTTGCCTAATTGCTTGTCAATGGAAAACATTCCAAACAGATATCTAAGCGTTTTTGAACATTTTACTAAAGGCTGGCCTTCTAAATAACTAATCTGGGAGATAAAAGCAAATTGAAAAGGCATAAGACAAACATTGTTCTTACAACGACGTTGATGAACCAGAGGCAAATCTCATTGATATAGTCATAGGGCCATGTGCATGTTTTCTTTGTCTTTTTGCATTGTGAAGATAATATCCATTTCCACCTCATTTAAAGCTTACTCTCCAGTCTGCTGGAAATCCTTCTACACTCACGTGCGCCAGGGGGAAAGCAGAGTGACATTGCTAAAAGATTCAGTGTGGGAGGGCTTTAACGAAAGTCGAGGACTCACACGTAGCATACATACAACCCTCTGCTGCCGTCAGCGCTCTCTGGGCTTTTCATATTTTATTGACCATTACGGATGCATGAACTGCTCTCTCAGGATTAGAGGGAGTGCGAGGGAGAGTTAGCGAACGAGCGACGCATGGCCTTTTATCGCTTCATCCCTGCTGCTGACTGGCAGCTTAACGGCCTCTTTGTTAGGATAGGGACAGAGAGAAAAGGAGATGAGGTATGTAAAGCTGCTTAAATTAAACTATCTCATATTTTGGATGCGATTATCATCATGTTGTATTTACAGTAGAGCGGTTACAGTGGCTGAAAAATCAGGGAGATTTTAGTAGTAAGGTTGCTGTTCTTTTCTCTCATTCATTGAGTGTGTTGAATAGCTCTATTGTATTTGTGCCAGTGACACACTTTTGGGAGGTTATGATGTGTAAGCATATCTCCTCTTTACAGTGCCTCATTTCAGTGCAGTATTACTGCAGGCTATTTAAAAAAAAAATGCTGGTCACTTCAGAGGGCTGTCCCTATATGCGTTTGCTATAACTGTCCCAGAAGAGCATTCCAGACATTACCCAGAAGCCCTCTGTCCTCTATGCTTCAGCTGTTGACCTCTCACCCAGGCAAGATTAATGGCTTAACAATGCAGTGCCACTCACTAACATTGATAGACATATTAAGACCTTGGGGCAAAGGATGAGGCCAAGCAATGGCAAACTGACAAACACGTCTGTTGAGAACTGCTGAGGTAATCAGTGAGCGTTGTCGTTGGCATAAGTGTGTATGGAAACTAATTGGTAAATAGCAATAAGTTTGTTTTTGGTTTGTTTGAAAGTTCAAAAGTTACCCCTTTCACTGCCTAGAAGAGTTGGATCTTCTCAAGCATCTGTAAAATTTACATGAGTGCACTGTGTTGATGGAAAAGGCTCATTCCCTCAAAAAGACGAGACTCTGGGGGTGTTTGAAGAACGTGGAGTCTCTGGGAAATCCACCATCCCTTTCCTCGTGGGAGTCATGGTAACCAGTTTTGAGTTTGTACTCGTGACAGTTTTTTCTAAATATATAATAACACGTCTTTAGTTAGACTGGGAGCTCATGACTCTTGCGTTCCTCCCATTTGAAGTAAGAAAATTACTTGACACGGTAGTGTAGCGCTTTGGGATTCGAGGGAAAAGGATGCCAAGTATTGGATTTCATTCTGAGCACTGTTAATATGTGGGAATGTTGGGGCCTGTGGAATGTGGCGTGGCCAACTTTCTTCTCATTCCCAGTATTAATAGCATAGTTATCCCGATCCGGTCTATTTGATGAGCAGAGATGTGACTCTTGGGGAAGTGCCCGTCGGCCAGTATAGAAGTGGGTCAGCCATGGGTCTGTGATTCTGATGTTGTTCTCCCCCTTTGATATGACCTCCTTCCTGAGCCATTACCATCTGTATTGTCTGTCCCATGCCGCAACTGGTGTATTTTCCTTGTGCAACATGTGGATGACCTTCAGAGTGCAGTTACTACTACAAAAGCTGAAGCTTTTAAGAGAAAAGATGTCAAGCAAGGTGCAAAACAAAAATGCACAAATGTATCCCGCAAACTAGGGCTGATTCATTTACTTCACCCACGTCATCTGCTTCTGCACAGGTTCTTAGTTCAACTTTTGTTCAAGCAACTCATGTCTGTGGTTCGTGGCTTCTATGAAGGGGTTTAACATGTTTATAATAATTTGCTTCAAATTGTAACTGTGCATGGTTGGGTGATCAGGGGCCCCTCCACTGCTGCATGGAGTAGCTACATTTATTTTGATCAAACCAAAAAACTCAATCTAAAAGCATAGTTGTAACAACCCCCTGGTACTTCCTGTGGTCTGCACCATTATGAACGTTCCATCAGGAAATGTCTCTTTTTTTATTTTTAATGAATCATGCTAAATGAAATAGCTATTAATGACATCCCTGGAGGATTGGAAACATCTCCCCCTCCTATTTTTCCAGTGGTTTAGTTGAGGCATTTCCTCTTTATGGGTGAGGTGGGTTACTGTGCCTCATGGCCCCGTTAAAACAAACGGGGCTTATATGTTTGTTTTGAATGAGGCTAGAAGCCAATAAGTCCTCTGAGAATTTAAATGTTGGCTGTGAAAGAGTTGACAGTTTCAAGAGTTTATGTTGTGAAATGGGTAAAAACGGACACAATATGAACACGATGGGCAGTTTGAACAGCTTGTCTAGAATTACTTGTTTGTAACATTCTAGTCCCCAGTGATGGAATAACAGTGAATGAAAAGCATTCAAAAACCATTTTCATTTTTCCTGAAAGAACAATCTGTGTGTTTTCAAATACAAGATCGGTAACCACTGTGCAAACCTGGGGTGACTACATATAATTACACTGTCCTTGCATTTGTAAACAAAAGAAAATGAAAAATGTCTCTCTGTCCAAATGTGATTGTGTTTGCCTTGGAGACAGTCTGGGAATATTTAAGCAACAGTATTAACCACAAGCTATTAAAGTAATTAATAATAATTGTGGTTGTGGTCAATTTAAATAGAGATACTTTAACTAATGCATTTCTTCCTTATGTTGATGTTCTCTATACTGTTTAACAGCCCCATGCATTGACTCAAACATGCCTTCTTAACGTTGTTCTGGTGCTATTGTTAAAATTTGATATATATACAGTGACTAGAAATGTGTGGTGCTTTTGAAACTCTGTGCTTGAAGTCCATTGTTATGTTGTTTCAGAAGTATCACTTCACTATGTGGTCTCTGAGTGCCGGGTTTGTCACTGACCCAGACTATGTCCTGGTAACACTGTCTAAAGGCACCGCTCCCAGTCCAACAGCTGAATCGTTTTTCAGCTGTCTCATCCTTGCAGCTTCCCCTATCTGATTGCAGGGCAGAGAGGAAGTAATTGATGGAGAATGTAAGGGAGGGTTTGGAAGAAGGGGTGGGTTTCTGATCTTCTGATTCTGGGCTCTTCCTGGAAGATGCACGTAGGCAAAGGAGCACAGACAGCCCTTAACAGTAGGGCTAAAACCCCTTTTTAAATCCTTGGAGAGGAGTGTTTGTGGATGGTTTCAGTAACCGCTTATCTTTTATTACTCACATGTAACACATAACAACATTATTTCTGAAATATTTCTCTTCCTGCACATCTAATTTTTTTGTTGTTTGCATGCCAGTCCAAGAGGCCAAAAGTATTTTGGAGAGAGACCATGCTGTCATAGCTAAAAATAAGAGTCCCACTGGAGATCAGATGCACATGGATGCCAAAGCTAGGGGAAGAACTTTACAGTTGCATGGATTGAAAGAGCTATCCCTGCCTGCACTAGTCTACCCTGTCAGGCCCCAGGAGAATTGTCCACACCAAATCCTCTGACCCATTGTCCAGGTCCACATGAGAAAGCCGCTCGGTGTACAGACTCTTGTGAAAGCGCTGGCCTTCTTTGTGCTTTCAGGACGAGCGCAGGAATGCATCGCATGCAAATATAGCGTGAAATAATGGTAGTTTCTCAACTGTCAGATCTGGTCATTTGTCAGTTGAGGCTGTAGCTCGCTGCTCAGCATGTAGACCTGCACCAGAGTAGATGGGTGATGTCACACCTCAGGAATGCAAGTCCCAGTGTGTGTAGAAGACTCAGTGCTGTGTGTTTCTACTGTACAGTGCATTTGTTTACATTATGTTGATCATGGATGGATCTCATGCCAGCTGTTTCAGATCAATCACATAACCCCATTTCTTTCCATAAATCTTGTAAACTGACCACCCATGTTGCTGAACTCAAGTTATTGAGGAAGTGATGCATGAATAACAGTTCTTTAATTGGTGTAAGACAAAGAACCACAAGAACAAACCAAGTGTGTGTGTGTGTGTGTGTGTGTGTGTGTGTGTGTGTGTGTGTGTGTGGGGGGGGTGCTTGCCCTTATGTTGCACTAATGTAACCCTAACCTATAACCCTTGGCACTGCAGTGTGGCCTCTGAACAGGGCAAGATGTGTGTACATGGCTTCCCCAAGGCCTGAAGCAGCTGCTGTGGGTGGGCTACAGATCGGACGGGGTCCATGGGAGAGTGAGTTTTTAGTGTCCAAGGTGATTTGGCCCAGAGCCAATGGCTTTGGAGGGGGGAGAAAAGAATTGAAGGGTAGATCCATTAGTCATTGGACAGACAGGCAGACAGTAGAAAGGGTGGGTAGGGCATGTTGGAGAGGGCATGTCTGGGGCAACAGCATCCAAAGGATGGCGTGGCTCCAATGTGTCCAATGGCTGGGTTGAATAGCTATTTCATGTCAAATTAATGAATATAAGGGATTCACTTCCACATCATGTGTCCCGTACACAACCATGACTACCAACAAATATGGGGAAATGCAGACATGTGCCAGTGCAACACCATTAAGACCTGTTGGTGTCCTCTATCAATTCTTAGTGGTTCAAAAGACACTTAGGGTTGTGCTCATACATTGTGATCTGTCATCTGCTGTGAGTGTCTGTTCCAATTTGAGATTTTGTAGTTCCACACCTTTTCCTCAACTAGAAATGATGGGATGGATTAGATTGCATTATTTCAATAAAGTTATAATCCTTACAATTGTCTTCATATCAAACTTGTCCTGTTTAAGGCTGGGATTTTTTTCCTTTCACTGGATTTACATTCCATTAGTTTTCATTGTTACAGATGGAGTCTGCTGTTATTGTGCAATATTCCAATTGTGTACTTGCTCATGAAGGAAACAACATTCGATCATGAGCTCCATATTATCACGTTGGACAGCTTGCACACAGTGAATCCACTACCTGCTCTTGACTCTGACAGAGAAGCTACTTAAGGCATGTTTGCTGCCCCCCAGTAGTTGATATATGTGCTATTTTGAATGGAACTCTGGGAACTATACAATAAAAAATCCACTTGCTTTTTCACAGTAACCATATGTGTCACCAAATCTACCAGGACTAAAATCTTAGGCATTATAATTGCATGGTGCTTTATGACTTCCAACACTGGCGTCAGATGTGTGCTCCTCTCGTCAGCCGCATGCCAACAGCCAAAACAATGCCAACCCCTTTTCTACACTGCATTTGGCATCTTGTTCCTGCACTTTTATCCCCCCCCCCCCAAATCTCTAGAGCTGGGTTCTTACGTAAGCCTGACTGTACCCTTCACCACAGCCCAGCACCCCGTCTTCATTTGTGGAACCCAAAAAAATGTGTATGCAACAAAATGTGTGCTGTAGAACTGCCTCCTATCTTTTTTTTCGTGCATCTTTAAAATATGCCTATTCTAACCCTGTTTTTGCCTGTTGTACTGCCGCTTGTTGTTTTTCATTCTACATTTCTCTTGGCTTCTATTCTTTGCCTCTAGCTGGCATTAGATTGGTTAAAAGAGCAATAATAGATACCATTCATCAAGTAAGGGACAGGTAGAGGTACTGGGGTGTGGAGGAAGGAATAAAAAAGCAGGAGGATGAAGGAGGAGAAAGTGAGCAAGATGCATTTTAATTCAGGAGCATGCTGCAGTAGCTGTAGCTTGAGGAGAAAGGAGGAGGGAAATGTGCAGAGTGAAAAAAGAAAGGAGAGACAATGTGTGAATGATGCAGCTTTTTTGATTTGGTCACAGCATTTCCATTCGGGAGGGACGGAAAAAACAGGAGCTTTGATTTATATCTGATTCTGTATTTGGTACTGAAAGCATTGTGCTGTGACAGATGTTGGGGGAGAGAATTGAAATTACGTAGGCACAGAAGTTTGAGATACTGATCTCTGCATAGATATACACCTCTTCTGCTGTCTCTCGCCCGCCCACACACACACACATACACATACACAACCAGCAACAGCAGCAGCCCGTCTCTTCTCACCGCCGCCCCTTCTTCTCCTCTTCCTCCTCCTCCACTGACCTACTTGCTTCCCGGCGCTGGGGATGAGGCGATGGGGTAGTGGGCTGAATGAGAAGTGGCAGCAGTATCTCTCTTTATCCCTTCCTCCCTCCCTCACCTTCTTCATCTCTCTGTGTCTCTCTCTCTGCTCGGCTGCTCTCCAGACTCTTCAAACACTAAGCAGCCAGCATGCTCCCTTCTCTGCTTCTTGGTGTGTGAGTATGCAAGTACTGCATGTGTGTGCTTACATCTCAACATTGAGTGGGTGTGTCTGAATATTGAAACGTGTTAATATGTGACTGTACGGCTGTGCACACACAATGTAGTGTTTCTTGTAGTAGCATGTAAGCAGAAATTCTTGCCTGTCATGACGAGCAATTAGCAGTGATAAACCTCTCTGCAGCTCTTCCTGGATCTTCCATTTTGACACACATGGTTGTAATTAGCACTAGCCTAGCCTATAGAGATCCACAGGCTTTCACTATTTCAGTGATAGCTTCCTTTTCCTGTGACTTCTAATGCGACTATACATACATCTGTTTCCCAGTGATGAACAGGAGAAAGTAAAGAAATCTTTGTGTGTATGTGTGCGCCATTTTCCATGTCACAAGCATCCGATATGTGACAATCGCACGAAAAAGATCACAGAGGGAATTATTGAGACAAAAGAGCAAGTGTGAAAATGGAGAGCACTGCAAAAGTGTCAGAAAAAGAAAAATTAGGACAAACAATTAAAGAATAGAAGCCTAATAACATTTAGGAAAATGTGCCTATTAGCTTTTATTTCTGTGAGTGAGCTACAGCAAGACAATCAATATCAGTCTATGTCTGTGCGTTAAACACACAGCTAAAGTTGGGATGTTGTTAGCCTAGCCTTGTGTAAAGACTGAAGGCATGGGGAAGTGGCTATCTTGGCTCTGTCGAAAGTTAAAGAAATATATATATGTACTTACCAACCTCTTAAGCTGTATCATTTACACTGTATCTGTTTTTTTTCTAACAAATATTTGTAATTTTAGGTGAAGTAATATGTTATTGCCATTTCTTGACCAAACAATGGTTCATCCATCCACCCAGTACTTTGTTAGCCAAGAAGCACATAAATCCCTATAAAAGCAGAACTTCTCAGTTTTACATTTCGGTTTATTTACAAGTTAAACAAACAAGATACATATTCAGGATACATCAGTGACCTTTCGAGATGTTGGCTGGTGTATTGTATTTACTTTAGACAGAAGCTAGCTGTTTGCCCCTGCGTCCAGTCTTTATGCTCAGCTACAGGCACAATGTCCTGATTTCCTAAAATACATTTACCCAAAAGATTAGGATGGATAGATGGATGGAGAGATCATTTCAAAGTCTAAATATAAACAAAGTAGTCTTTCAAGCAAGGAAAGCAAAAGCCTACCCCAGGAAGGAACAGAAGAAAATGGGGAATTAAGCTAGTAGAGGGAGACACAAGAAGTGGAAAGGAAAAATGACAGATGTTACTGTCAGAGGGGGGCTGATGGAGGGACATGTCACTCTATTCACCCTGAAAGAGAGGAATAATGGGACATGACAGCAAATCAGAGAGGGGAGGGAGAGAGGGATGAAATGAAAAGCTGGGAGATGAGGCACTCTCAGGTCACATATGGCTATGGACACGGTCAATTTGGATTGTGTTTGTGTGGTGACTCCACCATACGGAGGATGATAAAGGTTAAACACGCACAGTGTCCTTGCTTTCTTATATTGCCTGTATTTCTGTATTTAGACTGAATGTGCGTACTTGGATTCCATGCCCTACTTTCCTGGGCATGGGCTGGAAGACGGCCAGCTGAACTTGTGTTGAGTGAGGACTGGCCGCACGTGGGGCTCTGTGGAAGAGTGACGATAGAAACACACACACACACAGAGACACAGGACAGGAGGTTTAGGTTGTCTTTTTTGCTGAATGTCTTTGAAACCCCCGTAGAGCAGCCTCTTGCCCATTAGGCTCAGCCAGCTGTCCAAGCAACAATACTCAATACACAGAACTCACCAACATAAAGATTTGGCACCAGCTCATACTTTCTTATATTAATAAAAATTGTGAAAACTCACTCTGTTAATAGTTTGAAGCGTAAATGTATGTATAATTTTACATCCCTGAATTGGGCTTTTTGTATTGTATTGTATAGTTTCCTTTTTTCCACTGACTCCACCTATGCTTATACAGTACATCCATGCAATTTTGGTCAGCATGCCATGCATAGCCACATCTGGTTTTATGCAAGTTAATGTAGCGTCTCTGCAACTTGTTGCGCACAATATCCCATGCACATGTGACAGTCGTCTTAAATTATTACCATTGTGCCTCTGTTGGGGGGGAAAATGAAAACCGGTTAAGGGAAGGTTCGTACTGAATTTTCAGAATGTGAGTTAGCTGCAATTTCAAGATTGCTGGCTGAGACTCATTAGTGTAGGTTGTTTCTGTAAGAATAGAGCTCAAGGCCTGTTGACCTGGGAAAAGTGTGCAACTGCCCCTTGTAACCCATGGGGTTACAATCAACTCTAGTTCTGTGTTACAATCAAGCACCAGTGAGCTATATGACATAATGTTCAACGATGTAGCCAGTAATCATCCAAAGAATGTTGTAGGACCTCACAACACTAAACCAAACCTTCCTGGACATAATTATATCACAAACAACACATCAATAAGAAGCATGTGCAACGTATTTGGTAAGATATGCCACTAAAGCGCAATGCAGACTGAAATACGTATGGTCATATATATATATATTTCAGAATACAATACTTAAATGTACCTTAAAACTGTTTTTGGTGACTGCACTTGTCCTTTATGTCCTTACTGGCCTTCCTAACATGATTCCATCGTAAGAAAAGGTGAACAAAATGTTCAGCTAAAGCTAATATGGGTTTTTCAACCCTCTGAGTTAGCCAAATCAGTCACAAAAGTTCACAAAAATGAGTTGTTTAAATGCCAAATTCCCTGTTATTTTAGTACATACTTCACAAAGCAAAAAGGGAATTTTTATGTTAAGGGACTTCAATGTTGAACATTGATTTATCTTTCTCAGAGTGCTGAAGCCTAATATTATCTATAACTGAACTGAAAGTGAGAACTGTGGATTTTATCTGCTATCTTTTACAATGCGTTAGGCAAGGATCTCTTTACAGAACGTATGGAACAGAAGGACAATAACAGTGACCAAAAACTGAAATCTTGGGGGTCAATAGGGGCTCACAGGTCATTCTTACCCTGGAGCACTGTCACAGGCATTGTCACCTCGCCTATCATAACACACATGCTGGTGCAGTATCAAATGTACTCACACACAGGCACACAATTACAAGATGTCACACATGCTATGCCTGACAGCCAGCACACTGATGCAATGACCATGAAACAGTCCCCATATTTGAAGGTGATAATACAGAATCATTTTAAGATGCTGTACTTCAGAAAATAAGCACAGCGATGGTTGCGCAGGCATCTCCAGGTTCAACAAGCCAAAGAAAAACAATGTGTTGCTTTTACATTCAAAATAGGCTCCAGTCCGTTTGTAGCTGTGCACAGCTCCGCTTCGACTGCCTTTTTAGAGGGATGGCACATTCAAGGAGGTGGAAAAAGGAAACGAGCAAACGACGAAAGGGCAAAATGGAAATGTGGGGTTTTCTCTTTTCATTTTTTCCCTTTCAAGCTCCTGTCAAGGGCCCAGCGCATTCATAAAGAATTTACCATCAGGCTATTTTTAGATGCAGCAATGAGAACTCCTAGGCTGTGAAAAAGTGTGATGGGTGAGAGTTCTGCTCAGTCAAGATGTAGTAGATTGTGGCTTTTTGTGGAAACTCGAGTCATAAACTTTCACTGCCATATTAAACAGACTGGTGCAAAGCTCTGGCCATTACTGAATACTTGTTTGGTTATGCACAAAATCTCAATAAAAGCATTTGCTTATTTTTATTTATTTATTTTTGCTTTTTGTTCTATGTACCTTTTTTGAATTTTCATATAAATGACTCAAATGGATTTCTCGGTCAAATATTTCTTTGGTATTTGCATGTCCATGGCATTTACATAATAGGCTTGATGTCCATTCATTCACAAATGCCGTAAACTGTTGCATAAAGAGGAGCTGTGGCATCTGCGTCAGCTGCTGTGGGTGTAAGCTCACATTGTGTGAGTAAATATCTGTTTGATGGGACATAATATGGTGGAAAGAGTGTATTATTCATACAGTGAAGACCACCCATATCCTTTCATAGCATTGAGGGAATCCTCCAGGGTGTCTTGGCCTAGTCAGCCCTCTTCTTCTGTTGTAGTGTGTCATTCATTACTGTCCATACACATACACAGTGTATACTCCATTGAGGGAGTGAGGGCACTGCTGGGGCAAGTCTGCACAAACAACACGCTGCACAGGCACCATTAAAGCTTGTGGATAAGAGGTTTCTTTGTCGAGGGATAAAAGCAACCAATGTCACGACAAGGATATGATGGTGGAACTTGGTGTGTGGCAAGAGGGCAGAGAGGCAGCAAGAGTGTCTCCACCCTGGCACATGTTTATATGGACACAGTGAAGGCAATAAAGGAGATTTGGAAAGAGACAATCTTGGACTTACTACTCCCTTCTTGTTACGTTGGTGTCATCTCTGGTGTAAGCTCTCATTGCTAATCCATTTCTGCAGTGTATTTTTGCAGGATGGCTTCTTAATCACTCCCATCACGGTATTCCCAGCACTGTAATGTCATCTGAATTGAATTTTCTCATGATGGAGTTAATAATATGGAGTCAATCGATTCCTGTGCCCTGCAAAAAAATTTCATTTCAAACATTGACCAGATACTCAGTGTGTAGACCAACATGAGGCCTTTGTGAGCTACAGTAAATAATGTATCTTATTTTTGATAGAAAATAAGATACATTATTTACTGTACATGGAAATGTCATACATAGTGAAAGGCACTATGACATTAAACATGCTTGTCTAAATGTATTTAATGTCATTGAAAGTAGTTCTTAATGACACTAGAGAAACCAAACAGGTAATCTTGCGTTGTCAGTGTCTCTAACCTTTTCACTTTCTTCTCTTTCTTCTAGATCATGCCCCCTAGATAGCAGCCTCGTCCTCCTCTCTACTCCCCCTCCCTGCCCCTGGCCCCTTCCTTTACCTTCCTGGTCCAGTACCATCACTGCCACCTGTGTCACCACAGCCACCATGCCCCCCAGGAAGAGGACACGGCCTGGCCTCGGCTTCCTGTGCTGCTTCGGCAGCAGCGAGCCCCCGGAGATCAACCTCAAAGACAGTGTGCCCCTGCAGCTGCTGGAGTTCAGTGCCCCCATGCCACCCGCTGAGGAGCTGCATGCACGCTTCTCCGAACTGGTGGTGAGTAAAGATAAAACGATCTTAAAAGTTGAAGAAGCTAGTTGAATGACTGCAAATACTTGCCTCTAATGAATCTAACCAGTTAGGCCTATCCTAAGTCTTTAGGACAGACACCTTGGACTTGTGATAAGGGAATGTCTTTATACATTTGAGGTTTACATTCATCACGCCTTCAGTTGTTTTCATTGTGGAAGCAGAGTCACATTAAGTGATCGACTGGGCATTTTGTTTACTGAATGCAACAAGTTGTTTCATGGTCAACATAATGCATGACTCTTCTTACAGTATGTTTCACATACTAACTGCCTGCTTGTTAGCAGTTGCTGTGGAAATACTTTGACAGGATCCTAAGCACACTTTTGTATAACACTTAATGATTTTATTTGGATTGGACCTTTTTTATAGCTGCAGGATAGTATAAAAGAATAGGAAAAAAGTAGCTGGCTAATCTGCATATTTACCTGTTGACATCCACTGAATGAGTTTAATGACCCTGTTCAACTCTAATGCAATGTTGTGCTGTTATGGGTGCTGCACTAAGGATCACTTTTCCGAAATTATTCACCATACAGAAATACTGCCCATGAACACAAGTAAAATATATGAAGTGCAGAAACAACCCTGGACTTTTCGTATACGAAGCAGTCAAGTTATTTTCCTCTTCCTTCCTTTTGCGTGTTGTTCATTATTCCAACAAGGGACATGAATTGGAAGTGATTGGATCTTGTGGAGGGCGTCTAGATGGTTGGATGAGGCCATGCCCCAACTCCACCACCAAGCTCCCCGTTCCACAAATTCAGAAGCTCATCCTTTCTACTACACACAGCCCACCCTTGCGCAACAGTTCCCATCTCATGCGCAGATCACACTGGCAAAGGTTGTTGGTCTGTATTGGTGCCAGATTGGCATGGCTGTGTTGGCATGTACCCATGGTGTGGGGAGGGATCAGGGCACAGCTGTCAGAACACAAGTCTGCTGTGGGTTTCAGCTGTCATGCAAGCTGGTTCTGGTTTTGCTGGAAGAACAGGGTTTTGCAGTTTCTGTTTCTTTGTTTGCTCAGTTCCTGTCTCTTGGTCTGTTTCGGTCCTGTCTGTTTCCATCTCAGCGCCTCTGTCATTCTCCGTCAACTTCAGATTTCCTTCTTTCTCTGTCTCCATCTGCCTCTCTCAACATTGCACTCGGCAGCGTGGCTACAGGACTGCTTCTGGCACTGTCAAGTGTTAGGTCTTAGGAATGCTAAACTTCACCTCCTGCAGGATGTATCACTCCAACTGTCAAATCAGTTCTGTAGATTAAGTGAAATTCCATTTCCATTCCATTCCATTTGTTATACAAAATTATTCACTGTTATCAAGGCAGATGTTCCCCCAACGGTGATCCTTTCCCCATTTTTCCAGTTAATTTACCTGATTTGACTCTAAATTAGCTTTCTATGCTCCTTTTATAATCTTTGGTAATGCACAAGCCATTAAATCTCAGCAGCAGCAGTATATTGATTGACTTCATTAGAGAAAATTAAAACGTAGGATTGTAGCAATCAAGACACTGATTGCCTCAATCAGCATTTGCTAGACTGGAATGACCTAAGGCCCGCTCAGCTGTGTAATAACAAAGCATAGTTCCAAAGGACAGACAGATTGTTATTTGACAGACTTAATGTCTTGACTATGTTGCCTGAACAAATGCATATATGAATTGGGTTTTTTGGGGTAAATATTTGAGCTTGCAATGAAGCTGACACAGATGCATGATCTGAAAAAAAAGCAGAGAAGACGGAACCATCCCCTATTTCAAAATCTCTTCACTTGTAGCTTTTCGACCCAGGAGAGAAAGAGGATTTGGCATTTTCTCACTGGATATCAGCTCTTCCACATGTTGTGAATAGATTATTTTTAAGATGGTTGTTGGACGGATACATCTAACGGTGTCGTTCACAAGCTTAGATGTTTTGTCTGTAAGGGTAATGTTTGTGTTAGGCTCTGGTTCACCTTAATTACTGCAGAATCCCAGCACTGAATGTAGCAGTCAAATGTTAATGTCCAACTGATATAAAATATTTTTTTAGTCTGCTGCAGTATATATACCTGCTCTGTAAATCACCTGTATTCTCCTTTTTGAGAAAAAATCAAAAGAGAAATGTATATTTTATATAATTTCTTTCTAAGTTTTGCATTAATTAGACAGAATACTTTTCTGTATCTGTCTATATAGATGGAGACGTTATTTCGATACAACAAAGCTGCATAAAGCAGTAACATCAGGGTTTTATCATTGGCAGAGCATTATGCCCTTGTAGTGGTCGCATGTGCTGGAACATGTGGTCACAAAAGTACACCTTCTGATGACAACATTTACGTCACGCTGACCCCAGTTCACTGGAGGATTTGGCTTAACAGCACACCAGCACTCTGGCAGCAGTCAAACACAGACCTTTTCTGATATTTTCACAAAGACCTTTTTTCTTCTTTTTGATAATAAAAAAAACACTATGAACAATACATTTAAAAAAAAAACCTTGACATTTCATTTTGTCTAATGTGATATCAGTTGGACTTTTAAATCTTATTACAGAATGTTTGAAAAGGAAAACTTATGTTTCAGTTAGATGATCATGATTCATATTTGCTTTGATTGCATGACCAATGCACAACTGCTTCTGCCTAATGATGGTCATCTGGCCAAGCTATTGCTTGCTCACATCTGTTTTACTGATCCTGCAGCTGACATGCTGACACATTGGACCAGTCGTCCAAAAACCTGTACAACCAGACCTCGTACAGTCACTCAGTCTGGACACAGTGCTTGTAACGCTGACATAAAGATCCACGGTAGTGAGGCGAGGAGCTGTGTTACAGTGGAGGAAATAAAGAAAAATAGAGAATAACATAACATGGTGTGTTTCCATGGCAACGGGAGACGGGATTATTGTTATGAAAGCCTTCCCTGAGGAGGAGAGTGAGACTCAATGGAGCCTCAGTGGGAGCAACAGATCTGGGCCAAGCGGAGGAGTAAACCACCTCCACGTGTCTTCACATCCATAATGGGGTCTTCCATGGTGTCTATAGAGACTTCAGAGGCCCACACTGTTGCTGAAAGAAAAGACTTTAGCTGACTTGTCTCAAAAATATTGTATGAATAATTGTCGGCCAGAAAATCCATATCTTTATAAAATCCTCCTGTAATTGTGTGCCATGGTTGTTGCTTTGAGTATTAAATGGCAGGAACATATTATTATGGTGAGGAACTGGGTGCCTCAGTCGCATATATTTCAGCCATTTGTCATGACCCAAAGACACGGCAGCAAGTTCTGGTGTCTCAGAACCACACTTTCCACACCTGCTGTCAACTTTCTGCTATCTTACACCTAAATATTGGAGTTCTCATATGTATAAACTTTTTAAGCAACATCTAATAACTTCTGTATTTTTTTATGCAATAACATGAGTATAAAATAAATAACTTACCCAAAGAGATGACTTGATTGTCTTTGGGGTGTAGCTTGCAAAACTAAAATTGCAGAATAAGCATGTGTAGGATCCATCCTTGGTTCCCTTGTGTAAACACTTACTCTCAATGCCAAACTTATCCTAGAGAAAGTCTAAAGAATAAACCTGCTTCCAAGTCTGCCATGAACCCGTATGTATGCCTCCTATGCCAATAACGAACTTGACAAACTCATGCAAATGAACCTGGAAGCAATCGCCACTGATTTGGACACAATGGAAAAATACCACATCAGAGGAGCTAATGGATCGCATCAATTAAGCTACACATTTGCAGCTGGCCACAGAATTTCCTGATAGCAAATGTGCTGCAGCTCTGGGTTCTGTTTTCAGGGTCTGGGTGCATTTTAAACAGTTTCTTTCCACCAGTGTTTCAAGGCTCGCACGCATAGTTGATATGTAGGCCATGTGTGAAGTTTGGCAATGCTACGAGAACAATGACAGCTTTATTGTTGTTTATCAAGGCAATTCCCTGCTAATAACATTTTATCATCAAATGTAAAATTGCTCTCATATTTAGGTAATTGAGGATCAGTCCTGCTCAATCATTTTGGTACTTGGGTATATTTATTTCTCACTGATAGCAGTTTGGAAAACCAAAATGCTATTTTAGTTTCTTCAAAAAACTAAGTTTGAGGTTGTTTGGTGACAATTAGATTCATTTCCAAGTTTGAGCTGATGGCAATGAACACATTGTGTTTACTGTGGAAAGGTTGTCATATGTTCACAATGTGTCGACACATTCGCAAGAGCCTGACCCCAACTTTCGCAGTGCCACGGAACCATTGCACACCAATTTTATATTTAACAGGAAACGAAACGCAGAAGAAGACAAAATGCAACCGATTTGGAGGCCCTTGGGCTAGACAATCTGCTGTTGAATTAAATGCAATGGCTCACTTTTAGATTGTAGAACAAAATTGTCTGACTCGGCAAATGTATGGAATTTTTCTTTTTGCATACAGGTTGCAAATGAACGCTCTAATTATTAAAAAAGAAGAGAGGGTGTCTTTCACCCATCTGCAGTGAGTTGTATGTAGAGATGAGCTGGGATATAATGTACAGTATTTGTAGCCAAATTGGTGCAACAGAATCAGGTCTACTAGGCCAACATCTGGCAAGTACAGTACTGGCAGACATCAGATTAGTGTGTTCTCTCTCTTTCTCTTTGCCCTCTTTTTCTATCTGCCTCTGTCTGTCTTTCTCTATGTGGGAGCCTCATTCTTTCTTTTTCTGTCTCGTAATTTGGGACAGTTTTAATCCAACCACTCTGGGCAGTGATCCAGCTGTCCTGTGTGTTAGGCACTGCATCTTTGTGCCTAAACCTTTAATATTATCCACCTCATATGACTCCCAATTGCTGTTTTTAGCAGCAAGTAAATTTGGTTCTCAAAGCAGCAATGGTAAAATTAGCTCATTCTCATTTGAAACCTCAACTTGTGTTTCCAGGAGCACCGGACACTTTAAAACATAAATCCTCTTCCAATGTTCCCTCCACTGTGACTTTCAAGCAGGACATGAATCAAAAATGTGTTGCATAACGAGAGGGAATGGAAATGTTCTCCACCCACTCAGCCATAGTGTACGCCCTGGGATGCACCATCTTTCCTTTCTGTTTCCCTCCCTCCATCACTTGCCTTTTTCTAACTGGCTTCCCATTTCCAATGCTCTCTTCTGGTATCTGTTGTAAAGCCAGCTCTTACTGTCCTGAGCCACCTCATCATGTAAGTGGTCAAGAGGTGTTTGGATGAGGGGAGAGGCAGTAGGCTAGCAACGGCTACTGACTCATCAAAGAGAGGATATTATAACTCATCTGAATGCTGCAAAAGTGTGTGTGTGTGACCATTAAATCCATTCTCATATCTTTTGGCTTTGAGTCATTTATCACAACAAGGTCAGACAAAGATCAGTCTTAGCTTTGTGTGAACAGGTTAGACCACATGCACACACAAACTCATGGAATCTAATTTGGGTCAATAATGGCAGCTACAGTTTCCTGTGGGTCCCCCGGAGTCTCCATATGACTTCCTGTCTTTCCTCTACCTTCCTGTATCACCCAGAGGCCGCTACAGTATGCATGTATGCATATATACATGCAGTGTATGTTTGTGTATGTATGTGTTTGTCACTGCTACACCGGCCAGTACTGTAAGACTTCACATGAGGTAAAGACATTCATATCCACTCTGGAAATGCCACTTTATACACGCACATGCATGTGAAAGGATGTCATTCCTCCACCGCACACGTTTCCCATTTAGGTGGAGTCTCACACTTTCTAAATCGGTTGTCACAGGGACACACCCTCTCTCAATCCCATGCCAGTCCCTCACACCTACTCACTCACTCATCCTTCTTCCTTCCTGTATATTTAGTTTCTCTCACATTTCAGTGTTAGCTTGTCTTTCTTCTGTCTTCATCTCAAATGCACACACCGACGTACACACTTTTCACCACTCTTCACCACTTTGTACCCGCTACCTCCACTCCTGCAGTTCATCTCTGTCTTAATGCACTTAACCATACCGTAAACAGCAGCAGTGGGTATTTAGGTTTTCCCACACTGCTCTGACATCACTTCCATGTTTTGTTGCGACTCATCCCTCTCCCATTCTTTCCATATGGTCTAGATAAATATTTTAAATCTCCCACGGACATTTTGTATCATCTGACTCTTGTTATGTCATACAAAATAATTCATTTAAGTTATGATTGGTGGCAAATGAGCTAAAATATCGTCATCATCATAATCCCTGCGGGGTATTACATTACATCATGCATTTATTAACTAGGCTCACTGTCACCTCAAAGAGGTGATTTCTCCTCTTTAAATGTTAAAACTTAGAGAAGTAGTTCAACATTTTGGGAAACACTCATTTTGTTTGCTCCCAAGTGTGAGAGAAGAAGATTGATATCTATCTCACATGTTGTGCTTTAAGAACAAAGCTGATGTCAGGATGTGTTTAGTTTAGTTTAGTTCAGCTTGACCAAAAAGTGTGTTCAGACCAAATGCGAAGTGAGTTTTAGACATGGTACAATGTTGTACGAGGTCAATGGAAAGATGAGAGTGGGCACAAATTTGCCCTAGATGCCCTGAATCCATTTTATAACTGTACAGGGACGAGAGCAAACAGGGAGATTGGAGGAAAATAACCGATTTGTAACAGTGGCTAGCCTGCTACAGTTTACAGCTTTACAGTCTGTGCAGTTTGTGTTCATTTGCCCCAAACAGCCAAGGTTGCATGAGTAAGCCGGGGTGAACATTTTGCGTTTTGTTTCATATGAACACTCCTAACTTCACTCATTACCACCTTGTATCTTGTTTGTTTATTCCAGCTTCGTACTTAATGCACAGACCGAAGATCGATGTTGATTTTCTTCATCTCACTGAGTAATTCCTAAAATTCTGAACCATGTCTCTGAGTAAAATTGATGGTGGATACAACATATACATTATGATATGTAAATGCAGTAATACCTATTTGAGCTCCACATACAAAATTATATTAGTGGCTAGACTTGCCTCATTGAATGATGACATTAAATCCAATTCTTTCTGAATGTGTTAAATCAAGCAAATTGGTTTGGTCTGCATCTCTGTCTCTCTCCACCATATCTTCTGTATTACCTCAGCACATTTGAGAAGCTCACCAGTCTTGAGAAACAGGAAATTAAGAAAATTAAGCGACAGGAAATTAAGCGACAGCGTATATCAGTCAGTCTGAAGCGGACATGGTGGGCAAATCTCACATCTGCAATGCCCTTTTTTAATTTATAACATTATTTGATAGGCAGTTATGAAGGAGATATAAAAGAAAAGGTTCAGAGGCCTTAGGTATGTATTTTTCCTCTCTCTTGCAGCAGGTGTAACAATATTAGCTTAAGTTTACCGGTATGTGAAATCCCAACTGGGGCATGCTAGCGAAGGAGGACTGGAGCACATCAAAAGAAGGTTTTACACAGCAAGTGGAAAGTGGTTCGGTTTTGTTTTGGAAGCTTGAGAGGGGGACTGGATGTTTTTGGGTGTTGCTATGGTCATGATGAGAGGCCATGTGATGTATGGAGCAAGTTTTGAAGGCATGTAGGGGGGTGGAAGTGGAAGAAAACAGTGGGTTATTGCATAACTGGAAAGTGAAAAGTCCTCTGGCACGCATGACACAAACATTCCTCTGTCCACCCGATGTCCTCGTCCTCGACTTCTCTTTTGTCTTTTCTCTGATTGAAATGCAGACCGCCACCACTTCTACCTGTCAATAACTGCAGAAAACTGAGTCCAGAGTAGCAGGCAGGGAGATCAGCTGCCGGGCTCAGCTCCCATCTGGTTCAAATCCCGAGGTCTCATTCTCTCTGATATCCCCACCAGCTCCCAGGATCAGCTCCTCAGAACAGCAGCAGCTTGGACGGCAGAGCTTTGACTCGGTGACCAGGCGGCAAGCCAGAGACAAGCTGGCTCCTCTGCCTCAGTTTCAGTTTCTCCACGAGGAAGGATCGTGGTCCAAGCCAAAGCTGAAATCTGTAAAGATGGAAGGACAGAGAATCATAGCTTAAATGTTCAGCTGCCACAAGATGTCTGGTATTCTGCCTGAAATTCAAGAGCGTAGCAGCGGCATGCATTTAGCAGGCAATATAAACCCTGGATGATCAGCTCTGGGTGTGAGTCACAAGTAATCATTGAAATCATAAAAAACGCTTTGACTAAACATTCTAAAGCTTCTTTGTGTTTTCTATCTGTATTGGACCCCCTTGAAGTTCACACCCTTCAGATTTTTCCTTGTTTTTTTTTTTTTTTGCCAAAGCCACAATAATGCTGCTGCTGGTTATCCCACTAAAAGGACTGGGTGAGACATGATGTCATTCTTCATAGTGTTGGACACTTGGAATGTGGGCTGCCTCAGCCCACCCCGTCCAGCTGAATGGATGAAAACAAACTGTGTGAATCTACTGGCCGGCTTTAAGGGGCCCCACCTCTGGCACCGGTAGCCATCTTCACTCTGGGGGGCCCGGGAGGCCCGGCACTTCTGGCTGACATCATGGTAGCAAAACCATTATGATGAGATTAGTTTGAGCTTGAGCACAAAGCCCTTGCGCTATATCATCTCATCCTCTCCTCATCCTCCTTTTTTCTTTCTTTCTTTTTTTTTTTTTTGTGCTTATCCGTTTCCAAAACCACATAGCCCCTCTCTCTTTCTTCCTTCATCTTTTTCTATCAATACATCTCTTTCTGCCTCCTTCCTCCATCTCTCTCTTTCTCCCCTCAACCCTGATTTATCCACCTCTCCAAGACTTTACTTTTCCTCCCTGGCACACAGAGACTCATTTCCTGGTCTCATATGCATTTCAAAAGGTGCAGGAGGCTCCTTGTACCAAGCTGAAGAACTGAGCAGGGCAGCAGGGAGAATTTTAAAACACTTCTCTGTAGTCTGCGTAGACCAGTTCTCAGTCAGACAGTGGGAAGCTTGGACAATCAGATGTCACTGTGTAAACTCGACTCACCCAGTGATCTGCAGTCACTGCTAAAAGGTTTTGTGCTGTATTGTTATAGGTATAACAAAGCAAAATGTCTTAATGTGTCCTGAGGGATTTGGTGATTATATATTCAATTTTCTCCCAGTCATTACTTTAAATGGTTTGACTAGTATGTTTGTCATGTTTTTTCTTAAGCATTTTTTTCTGCAATTTATTATTTACATGCCATTAAGAAATGGTATCTAATTCAATGCAAATTGGATCAATTCGTTGAATGTTTATTGCAACCATTTAAAAATGTAATACTGTGTGGATAAAACAACCTCCCTTGTCGTTGCAGGATGAACTGGACCTTACGGATAAGAACAGGGAGGCCATGTTCGCTCTTCCCAATGAGAAGAAATGGCAGATCTACTGCAGCAAAAAGAAGGTGAGTTGGTCTCTGCCTTTACTTTATTGTACATCAGCTCCAATCTCTCTGTTGACTGGCTGCCTGAACCCACCGTTTAGAGCTTAACTGTGAGCAGTGAATTGTAGGTCAGCTACAATTCATTGCTTCATTGTAGGGCAGCTTTTTACCAGAACCCATCAGCTCAGCCACACAGTTAACCCCTGTTCCAGCTCCTCATTTCTGCATAGACATAAACAAATTCACATATTATACCAGCTATATATTGCACAATAATTTTTTGCATGCAGTTGTACATGTAATATTGTACATGCACGTACTGTAAAGTAAAGAGTATACAAATGCACCCCCAGCCTTTAATCACTAAATCTTCCTCCCCACGTCGGGGCAAGCAATTTCTTTGGGCTGCTTAAGAATTGTCAACATACCATGGAAGCCCTAGAACATTCTGGTTAGCCCTCTCTTTCACCCCTTTCCCCTCGCCAAAACATCTCTCGTTCTCTTCATACCCTTCAGCATGTCTCTCCACAACAACTCTGGTCTCACTTTGTGGTCAAATATCCACCAGGAAACGACATTGTGTGGAGAAAAAGGGGAATTCAGCCCCCCTCCCTCACTCAATAGAAAATTGAATAAAAAGTCATAAACCCTCCCCTGTGTCTCTTTGCTAATTTGTTTTTTGGCTGAGGGTTGTGTGCTGGAAGCAGGATGAGGATCGGACCCCTCCTTTCTCTTTCCAAGGCATGCAAGCTCTGCTTAGCTGATATGATGGGCTCTGACAACCTTTTTAAAAAGGAGTAAACACACACCGCTGTGTGTGTGTGTGTGTGTGTGTGTGTGTGTGTGTGG
>JAVQJD010094387.1:0-13093 GCA_036023655.1 Nannoperca australis | reverse complement strand
GTGTGTGTGTGTGTGTGTGTGTGTGTGTGTGTGTGTGTGTGTGTGTGTGTGTGTGTGTGTGTGTGTGTGTGTGTGTGTGTGTGTGTGTGTTTACATATTATCTGGCGTCAGCATTTACTCCCATGGTGACCCGAGACAAAATGGACAAGCACACACCAAACACCACACACAAATTGCCAGATAGTGGGCAGGATAGGCATGACTCAGCTGCACGGATACTGGTGCTTTTCATTAAATAAATTATTGGGAGTTGTTGATATGCGCTGCCGTAGCTGATTTTTGTTTTCTACACAGAGCCTAGAGTCTGGCATATAACTCAGCAGATCCGTGTTGTGAAATCTTGGAATTTGAAGAACACCAGAGTGACATAAGTACCCATCCATTAAAGGTACAAAGTGCAAAGCAGTCACCCAAAGGTCGAGCTCTGCTGAGGATGCCAGCATGTCACATGGCTTAAGTGGAACAGCTAATGTTTCATGTTTGAGGAGAGTCTTTACCAAGGTCATAACACTGCCCCACCTTCCAGGCAAACTGAACAACTCTAGTGTGTGGGTGTGACCTATCACTGTTACCACTTTTAGTGTGGTTTAAACACATAACTAACAGGCAAGCTGAACTATCTTTTTATGAAGCAATTATTTTCATTTTTTATTAATATGTAAAAAATGTGTGTCAATCTTTTTTCTCTAGTTCCACCATGGGGTTGACATTTATGTTTGGAGAGGAACAATTGGATTGCCATGAAATTTGCAAGAGGGATTCATGTCCACTTCAATATGAAAGTTATCATTTTAGCATCTCTTAACTTTTCATCCAGCCCCATCATCAGGTCAGAATTTGAATTTTGTCCAAAACCAAATACCTGCAAGACTGAGGACATCTACTTTGTGTTTTGTGCTAAATAGTAAATGCTAGCAACATGCTAACACGTTTCTTGCTAAACATCAACATGTTATAATTGTGAGCATGTTAGCATGCTGACGTTCATATTTAGCTCAAAGCACTTTGTTTGTTAAATGACTGAATTAAATTATTTGCTGGTTGTTGGTATTTTTTGTCAGCTGACTAATCGATTAATCATTTTAGAACAATTTCAAACCATTCACCATCAGTGACCGCAAATGCAACTTGAGTGGTGCTTTTGTACATGAGCAAAAAGGAACAGCAAGACTGTTTAGGCAGTTATCAAACTGTAATTGAAACCTCTCATCCTTTCTTCACTCGTCCATGTGACACGGTATAAGCTGAAATCTGAGGGGGGTCTAGGAAGCGGCCCTCCAATGCATAATTGCGTAAACGCAGAGAGGCAGTTTGTGTGGTAGTGAGAGTCAAAGGCGGGGGGAGTGAGTGAGTGAGTGAGCGAGTGGCTGAATAGGGGGAGGGCTAAGTGTTCCACTTTTTTTTTTTTTTTTTTTAAAGAGGAGGGGAGTTTTCCTCTCTGAAATCCTTTAAATACCGTATCTACCCTCCCCCATCCTCCTCTCCACTCCTCCTCCCCTTTGACCTTCAGCCCTGCCCCCACCAGACCTCACCCCATGCGACCCACCCCTTTTCAGGGCCAGCTGGACACCTCTAACCCCGGGCTTCCCAGCAGCCCAGGACTGGTCACTCTCAAACATATTCAAGCTGATCATCTCTAATTCGGTCGCTGTGTGCTGAGGGACGATGGAAGGACACAGCTGCTCTTCTCAGCTTCTCCTCAGTCTCTCTAGGAGACGGATGAGTGTGAATTTGTGTTGTCTTTTTGTCAGACCTTGGAGAATTGTGCAAAAGAGCTCTTGGTTTTGTTTAGTTAAGACTTGAATCACTTATTTGTCCTGTGGAGTGATACAGGACCATTTTCTTTTGAGGCAATTATAAAAACACCTGGCCTCTTAAACTGATTAATTTCTGTTTTTTTGCATTTTCAACAATTTGTATTAAGAACAAATGCAAGACTAAGTGTTACTTTATGCAGGTGTTATGTGTGCTTCAAAACTGCTGCCTTGGTTCCAGATATAAGGGGCAGAACAAGCAAACAAACCACTAAATAAATAACTGAAGGATATTTTCCTTTTTATCCCCTGTGAATGTGTCTGCCCGGGTTCCTGTCTGACCTGCACGGCCTGTCGTCCCTGCTGTGCATCTGACAGCAGCTGGATGGTGATGGCCCTGCAGTCCTGTACGGCGTCTTGCAGATAAACGAAGGTGTGGCCCATATGACGGCCCACACTGCACTCCCTGCAGATGGGCACCGAGCAGGTCTCACAGAAGAACAGGAATACCTGGAATAACAGAGACACACACACGGAAAAATGAGCTTTGTGTTCAAAATAGTACAAACTGAAACTGCACCTGCTGTCATGGCCGTACAACAAACAATGGGTGCAGACCACAAAGCCAATTGGACTTCATATGATTTATCAAAGCTATACTCACAAATTGACACTCAACAACAAGAATTTTGAGCAACAGTATAATTCCTTTGTGTGATCATAATAAACAACATAATGCCCTTCTCTTTTAGATTACTTACTAACATACATGTTTGAATGCAGTCATTTAACAGCATGAGTGGCACACAAGTCACTGTTTAGTGTTAAAGAAATGCAATCTTAAAAAGTCCATGCTGTAACAAAACTAACACCAAATCCATAGTAATTAAGGATCTGTACATTTTGTAGACCCCCAACAATTACTGTTAACCCTTTATCGGGCAAGTAACTACTTTTGGTAATTTCCGCACATGTTAGATATCACGCCCTACAGGCAAATGAAAAAATTTGAAAAATGTTACAAAAGAAATAAAGTATTGTTATGCTCTCCAATAACAGCCTACGGTTGATTTTTTTGAATTTCAATGAGTATTGAATGAGAATGAGTACTTCAATGAGTGCCCTATAAAGGGTTAAGATATTGACCTGTGGCAGTGTGATAATGGTCAACGTTTTTAAAACAGACATATCCGTCATCGTCACACCTCGACTTCCTGTCTGCCAATAAGACGACGACCTGGCTTTATGGAAGCTAATGCATTTTACTGTTGTGAGTCACCATAGGCTGACCATGAAATTAGAGTGGCAGCATGAATACATTAATAACAAAGTGTCTCACACACACACACACACACACACACAGCTAATTAATGAGAAAAGACCATGAATGAGAAACAAGTCATCCATATGCATGTGGTACCAGGGCCAGAAGAAGCACAGAAGGACTAAAGGCCACCAAAACTAGATCAATACTCATCCTGGACTATCTTTTAACATCTGAAGAGGAGGGCCAGAAAGGGATGTTACTCCTATTTCACATTTTCCAAAACATTTATTAACGTAACCAAGTTGGCAACAGCCTCGAGCTTGTTGAGATTTCTGCTGGTAAGTTTTTTGTTTTATCTGAAAATGTAATATTTTCTTAAAGAAAGATAAAATATGCATTCTATGCCTTAGTTTTCTTAGATTGAAATATACACCTGCGACATTACATTAATCACTATTATTTTAGCAGAAATGTTTGATATATTAATTATCTGCACTGATCATGGTTGACAAACAAGTCTCCCAATCCCTGGGATAAGAAGGAAAAATGCCACATAACCTTTGTTGCTAAAACATAAAGCTTTGCTTTAAACCCCTTGTATGAATGCTGATGTTTGTAATGCAAGGCTAATTAAATATGCACTGGCCATCATATCCCACAGAGACACCAGATCAATGTCCTCCAATAGCAGGAGACCTGAGTAGATGGGGAGGGGCCTGCAATCAATCCATCAATAATGGCTGTTTCCTTAGGGAGCAGCATAACCTAATGAGACACACACGTACGCACGTGCGCACGCACACGCACACGCACACACACACCTCCCCCTTTATCTGACTTCCTCCTCCTTTCTGCCTTCTCCTTAAGCTCCTCTTGGATCATTTTCTTGCTGTCCCTCCTTCTGCCGAGCCCTGTCCTCTAATACAGTCTCTGCACCGCTCTGTCAGTCAATGCCCTCCTCTATCCCCCCCGCCCCACCTCCTGTCGTATCCCACCCCCATTGATATCTCCTGAATTCCAAGGGGACGGGACACACAAAGGCAAGGAATGCAGCTGGGCTGGAGTGGAGGAGGAAGGTGAAGAAGATGATGATGGATACAGAGGCTGAGGCAGTTGGGGGGTGAGGGACAGGCAGATTGATGGTGTACGGATAAGATGGATTCTGGTGAGTGACTGACCCTGGTGTCTGCAGGACTGAGATTAGCAGCACTCAGATCAGCAAATGAAGCTGTTTCAATATTGACAATTACTGTACATGACGAGTGGTTAATGAACTATAAATTTTTATAGCCGTAAGAAGGCCAATTCTGACATGAAAACATATTTGCTATGTTTTATAGCAAATAAACACAATACAATTGTGTATATTATATATTTAGTCTCAAACCGTCTCATTTCTACTATAAGGTTGCTTATTCCAATTAATACATCATTCCTTGGTAGCTCTACAGACTGAAAACTGCATCCCCTATAAGACTCTCAAGTTTAGTTAATATCAGAGTATCTAACAGAGCAGCACTGATAAATGACAGACAGCACGGCAGCAGGTGCACAACAGACAACGTGCTTCAGAACATGAACATAGTGAATGAGTCATTCCTGGAAAAACGTTTTAACCGCGTTCATAACATTCTCAAAAACCCTGTTCCTTGTTCTTTCAGTCAAAAATAGCTCATAGTTACATCTTCATTACATCTCAAATGTGCAACCCAAATGTTGTATGTTACATGTTTTCTCTACAGCGACTGAATCTTTCGCAAGTACACACGTGATTTTTGGGGAATAACGTTTAACTGTGTGTGTTTGTGTGTGTGTGTGTGTAATTTCAGTAGGGTTTGTGTACATGTATCGTCTAGCAGTGTATGTGTAGTTTTATTATTGTAAAAAAAAAAAGGAAAAAAAGGATGTGTGTGAACCTGATATCACTACTGTTTATGCGTTCACAATGACTGAATCATTTTAAAGAAACAAAATAAAAACAATCAATGTAATTGTTTCATATGGTAATCTATGCAACTATATAGTGTACTGCATTTCAATTTCCGATGTCAAACATGATAACACATGGGGAAAGAAATGCAGCTACAAGTCTCTTCCCAACATTTATTTGTACCAATGTTGTTACCTTGGAAACTACTATTTCTGAGCTCCTGACTACATACTATTATCACCGCTGCAGCCAACACGATAAAACGGCATCAAAACATTAACAACTGACCACTAAAAATAAAACCTCAATTCATTTAAACATCCATATTACCCTTGAGAGTTTATACGGTCTGTTCAGAAATCAATATTATGTTATGACTGTATTATCTCATGTTTACAGTCACCATTTGTATTTGTTTCCATGTGGAAACACGGCCAAATGAAAAGCAACAAAAGAACAGATGCCTGTTATTGAAAACACTGGAGTCCTATTTCACAGAACTAGATCCTATGACAAATAGGCTTCAGATATCTTTAATGCTATCTGCTGCTGGTTATGTGTCACCAGCAACTCAACAGTGCTCGAGGAGAAACACACTCATACACACAAGGTTGTAGATTACATAACACACAGGCCTTTTGGAACGCCAGTCAATATTATTGACTCACACAGGATACTGGCTCTTCCCAGAGGTCTTCATGGAATGATCCCATTCCCTCTCTGCTTGCCTCTCTCTCTCTCTCTCTCAAAATGCATCACACACGCTAAACAAATTCTTTGCAAGCCAGGAATACAGCTGCTCCCTTACACATGTGGTAATCGAGCGGACCAGGCATTTCAGCCACGCGCTGGACATGCTGGATATCCTCACACATGCAAGAACACACTAGAAACCTCTTGTGTGCATGCGGCGCAGAAATGTGAGGAAAGATGCCAAACAGGCGTGGTGTCATGCTAACAGAGTTGTAAATTCCACAGACAACACCCCAGAGGGGAGGCCTGCAGGCAGAGGTGGCTCACCTACAGAATTTGTGAATTTAAACACAAAGTGAAATGCAAACTTGCTGTGTGTTGCCTCAGTGTTTTTTGCTGTTGGAGGGGGGCTGAAACAGACAGCAGGGCTCGGCTACGCTGGGGGAAGTGAGTTATTGTATTTCATTAGTGCACCGGATGTTTTTCATTCTCCCTCTCTGCCCATTATGCTCCCCCATTATGAGTTTACACATAGACACACCCACATATGTTGGGGCGTGTGTTTGAAAATATCTTGTCATAAAGCAAAGAGATATACCTCCAAAAGAATTTAAGGCCTATTTTTGTTAGGGTTTTGTCTGTTTTTGCTGTCGCCTTTTTCCTGCTGAAGACCATTCAAATAGAGCTCAAACAATTAGTTGAGTAATCAATAAGAGAATAGAGGAAAATCAACAATTCTGATAATCCATTTGATTTTCTGATATCTGTTTTGGAGTGCTGGTCAAAAGCAATTTGAAGTCACCTTGGGAACTAGCAAATTATTTTGGGCATTCACACAATTTTCTGACATTTTAAATATATATATATATATATATATATATATATATATATATATATATATAAAATATTATTGATATACTCTAAAGATAATCAACAAATTAAACCAGTGAGCCAAGCACTGAAAAGCCCAACCATCTACAATGGGTATGACCGTATCACACCACGCTAGCTTGACAAGAGCAAAATGCTGAGATGTTGAGGCAAACAGCGGTAAAATAAAAAGGCATAATGGCTACGAGCCCGGCCTTGTGCTCACACAGCGGGCAGGCAGCAGTAGGACCAGCCCCCTTTCTTCCCTCACTCCCCCCTCAGGTACTGGGAACTGGGGGAGAGGGCACAAGCTGCAGCCAGTAATATCACTCCGTGCAGCACTCACTGCCTGCGTGCACAGCCGAGAGGGGGATGGGACAGGGGCCATAATGTCACACTGTGGTGCCAGAAAAACCCAGGGCTGCTCTGGCAACTGCGAAAGCACGTTCTCTTAGAAAGAACTGGACCAACAGTTTTCATGCTCAGACATCTGCGATGGGCACGTCCAAATGCCATTTCTCATCTCCCTCTATACCTTGTCTGTCACATGCATGAAAAATGTATTTCATCTGTTCTTCAGAATATGCTTTGCTAGTTAAATTCACAGCTTACATGACTTGAAACTTGATCTACAACTTGAAATGAATGGAATTATTTTGTACGAAGTACACTGAAAATGTAATTGAAAACAAAGATCCAGAAAACAACATTTGGAAATCACACAAGATCACATGCAACAGCATTTTTCTGTAAATCTTTTGTGTAAATCTTTGTCCAATTGAGAATGCATTTCCTGCCATTCATCTGTTAAGCACCTAATACCCACTTTAATCAGGCATCCACTAATTATCAGGGTACCCGTTCCTGATTCATCTGATTATACTGAAGTCACTACAAGGCTAATGTGCTTACAGCAGATAAAAAGTGCATTTATCTTCATAATCTAACAGCAGTGGAACCCTGTAAAATAAATTTTACATTAATTATTATTTGATATGCATGAGGAACTGACCACTTTGGACAGAAACAAGATTGTTAAAAGATGTTTTGAATTAAATTAACTGATACTTTTTTAAGTATGTTGGGGGTTTTTTAAATTATGGGGATTAGCTGTGTGGCAGCATGACTGTTTTTCATGATCCGTGTCAGTGCCTCAGGCCTATGAGCTCCTCTTTCAACTGCCTGTCAACAGACAGAAACAAGAAAGGTCAGAAAGGAACGGACACAAACACACACACACACACAGACGGGACATTCCTGGAGGGTGATGTGTGTGTGTGTGTGTGTGTGTGAAATGGACTTGCCTAAAAGAACCAACACTAAATGTACTATATTTCTAGGCCATTTGTTTCCTTATGATAACCTTTGTTTTGAACATGCATTTACCCAGCGTAGGTTCAGTGAGCCTGAACACCTACACTTTCACCTGGAAGCTGCCCCGTACAACTGCTGGCCACTGAGCAGCCTGCTGGAGCAGTTGGGGCTCAAGTGCCTTGATTAAGGGCACTTTAAAGTTAGTAATGAGAGAGGGGCGAGCGCTACTCATTCATAATTATATGTTGACATCAATCATGTCAGTCTATTTTCAGCGTAATGATAACAATGCATACAAAACAAAAATGTTAAAGATATACAGTCATAATAAGGCAAAAATGTGGGCTCTCTTTACATTACATTACATTTAGGCATTTAGCAGACGCTTTTATCCAATGCGACTTCCAAATAAGAGCTTTACATAAAGTGCATAGAACCATGATGGAAAACAACAAGATGTCCCATCAAACTTGTAAGGGCTGGTGATGAATCACAAGTGCCATAAGTAAGTACATCGCTGCCAATGGCAGAATCAAAAGAGCATCAAATCTAAGAACAGATTATCTTTGTACATTATCAAATACAATTCATTCAAAGTAAAATACAATTCCACTATAATAACGTACAATATGCTATACTTTATAGAAACAATGTGTCATTTAAGTGCTGTTGTATTCCCGGAACAAGTCTTTAGTCTTTTCTTGAAAAGATGTCTTTTGTAGAGAGCTTGATACTATTTTAATAAGAACACAATAATGAGCAGCAATTTTCAAGTCAGTAAATGCTGTTTTTTCCTTTGAGGAATCTGTATATCAGATTTAAACCTGCTTTTAAAGCTCTCTACAAAAGACATCTGGTCAAAGAACTGCGTCACAAATAGGTTGAGATTTTGGTAATCCTTACATTACAAGCAAAAGTCAGGTCAGGTAAGACTGCCAAGCATTTGAGCGTTTTGATGAAGAATGCATAACTCCGACACGCCCCATTCCAACATGAGGCAGACACAGGTGTCAGGAGGAGGCGTAGCTTAACAACTCACACACACAAGAGTTTCTTCCTCTGTGAAGACAATCTCACAGTGATGATATTGTGGAGCATTTCCTGCACAGCGAAATGAATCTGGTAGATTAAGAACATTACAGAATAAATATTCACCATTCCAAATGGAGTGTTTAGAACGAGGTAAGGGGAGAATCATTAGATAAATTACATCACACAGACAACACCAGCCCTAAACCCGTCTGATGTGTCCAGGCTGGATAATCTGCGGAATACCCAGGGAATACCATCTGCCAGATTAAGTTCCTTTTATGGAACTCCCAGATCTTTTCCAAACATACAGTTTTTCCCTTCCCTCTCTGTTCCCTCCATCACTCCTTTTCTCCTCTTTCATTGCTTGTGCGCCGCTGCCCTGCCCTCTCGCGGCAAACCCTGTTGGCTTGTTGCCACGGACATGCCTGCCGATGTTTTGAAACTCAGCCAGATACGACGTGGGGGGGGCGGTGGCTGTAAGCCAGTGTTCTGATTGGTCAGCCCCACCGCGGAGAAGGAAAACAAACCACTGTCAGCTGGCCTCCTTACCTAGTGAGCGTGTGACGGACGACCATGCACTTAATACTTGAGCAGTAAAAAAAAGAAGGAAAAAAAAGGGAGCAAAGGAAGTGAAAGGGTTGGGGAGATAAAACCAAACGGGAAAAGAAAAAGGAGTTCAACAACAAGAAGGTGAAGAAGAGAAAGAGGGAGAAACATGAGAGGGCGTCGCAGGGATGAAATGGGGAAGCGGAGATGTAACAAATGTGCATATCTGTATGCAGTCAACAAAACAGCTATTCTTGGTTTCCATGACATAAAGAGCATAATAAACATGTCAGTGACCTTCAGTCCATGACAACAAAGTCCACTGAAAAAGACTGCACAGCGAAATGAATAAAGACAGTACATTAACATGCTATTCATTGTTTTGTACACAGCCCTGTCCCAAAGCCCTCATCACCTGTTTGTCGCATGCATACATACACACGTAACATGGCTGTCATACCAACTTTACAGCCTAAAGAGCATGGCCTTTACAGGGACTGGCCCGGTTACACAGGTAAGCCTAAACATCAAGACAAGCAAATGTAGCATTACCCACCTGAAAACAATAGAGGAACAGCCAAAACTATGAAACAATATTTTACTTAACACTTTAATGAATACATCATCAATATGAGGTAATGGTGTGTAGATTTTTTAATCAATCTGCTGTTAAATTGCCATGCAGCAATAGTGTATTATTGACTCAATCTAATTCAGATTGATTGTTGTTTTCCGGGCATTCAGATCAAAAGCAACATTGGCGGGGGGCGTGCCGTTTCTGGTACCACGGAGACGATGAAATACAATCCACGAAGGTCAGTTTGAGTAATTGTTCCATGAGTTTGAAAGCGTATCAAACAAACGCAGCACAGTGGTGTCTAAAACCATGATGAAAGATTTTACAATCATTTTATCCTCCACCCCGGTGATCATATGCTTGGAGGGGGGCGGGTGAGCACGGTTATCAGTTGGTTGCAATCTGCAATCTCATCGCTAGATACCACAAAATCCTGCTAGTTTTATTTCGTACTGCAGCTGAAGGCCATGGATGGCCTGTTAAAACGTGTAAACACACTGGTATGCACCATCATGACCGTAGTAACTGGTCTGAGGCTTGAGAGCACAGCATGTCCAAACTACAGCAACTGTGCCAGCTGTGTATAGCAACTGCAATATATGAGAGTATAGCATACTCTTGGCCTAATATTAAAAAACACTTAAGGTGGAAGCTGTGCAGCGTCCCCCAAATAATGTTGATAGCTTTAACATCAAATGTGTTAACAGCGCAATCCTGTTGAGTGAGGTCAAATAATGGCCAATTAAAACCCCATTTGAATGGGTTTTAAATCCTGTTGTCAAAGAGAATGTGATAAATGCCTTCCTTTCTATCCATTAAATTTATATGGTCCAAAGTCCTCAAATGGACATCAAAGCTAGGACACACACACACACACACACACACACACCACTCCACCCCCAGCTTACATGAAACACATTCACAACACACAGGAAACAGGGAATGCTCTCTAATTACTGGGCACATGTTGCACATTAAAACCCTGGAAGTCCAACTTCATATAATCCAACTCTGCTGGCTGTGTGGAAACACACAGCACCACACACACACACTAAAATCCTCCTCAGAGGATAACTACCCACAGATGGAAGATGCTCTTAGAAGGGAAAACGCTGCTGCCACACACTCGCATGGACACTCCCAGGAGTGATGAAATGTAATCACTTGCCCCTCAACAGCAACAGCTGCTAAATCATGTTGAGGAGATTTTCTGCATCCATAATGTCCATTGTCTCTGACACAGAGCAGACTGATGAGAAAGGCAGGCGTCTGCAGAGGAAATACCCAGTGTGTGTGTGTGTGTGTGTGTTTGTGTGTGTTGTGTGTGAGAGAGAGAGAGAGAAGGGAAAAAGAGAGCCCAGGAGGTATAAACTCAAGTTACAGGAATTCCTCTGGCCTTGTATCAGCGTCAGTGTTGGGTTAGGTTTCCTTACAAACATTCTCTGCTAGCGAGCTCCACAAAGGGGGAGTAGAACTGACGATCACAAAGCCAACCCAGCATATGTTTTAAGTCATAGTCTTCTTGTGCAGAACTACACAACAGAGCAGTAAACCTTTACGAAGACAAGCAGAATTGTGGAAATGTGTGACAAAGTAGAATAAAACTCCCAGACCTCCCCCTGCAACTGAACATCCCTCCCTCCCTTTATAACTTTAACGCTGGACAAAAATGACCCCCAGAGGAGATACAAGAGCATTGGTAGGCCGTCAAACAGAATTGCCCAGCAACCACTTTCTGTCCGCTCTCACTCTGCTTCAGTAACCCCCTCACCCCTACTATATAAAAGACTGTGTGTGTGTGTGTGTTGCTGAGACGCCATGCACGTGCACAGCCAGGCGCGTCGTCATAGTGACAACAGTTTAATCTAAAGCACAGAGTGACATGTTGCGGGATTATCATCTCATTAGCTGTCTCTCAGATGGAGATGTGTATGTATCTGTGTGTTGGAGGGTGACATCACAGCAAGCAGAGGGCACGCCTTTGATGTAATCCAATTTTCCATTTCCACTTCACACTCAACGTGGGACCCTCTCAGACTGCCGGTGCTTGCTGAGTAACAACAGACATTTATGCCGTTTAAGTAGACCAACATATTCACTCGTGTGTGCACATACCCTATATCTATATATCCTTATCAGTGGGGAGCCGACTCCCTGTGCTGCAACTTGCAACTGACACTCTTGATTTCACCTCTTTCCGTTTCCATCATTTGGGAATAAATGAGGCTCTACAATATCTGATACTTACTATTCCCAAATGGTCTGAAATTTAAGTGTGTGCATGAACAATGGGTTAACTGGAAAAGACTGGTGTACACTGTATGTGTGCAGAGAACTGGGAGAAAACTCAAGCCAAGGCAAACAAACGTGATATTCATTCCACGGCCTCCATAAAGGGAAAAAAACACGTCGTCTCCGTCCATTGCAGCTCATGATGTTCAACATGAAGTGAGAGATTTGGCATGTCCCACCCTGTCAAAGCTCACCATCTCTGTTTTCCAATATCAGGGTCTCGCCAGATTTCCTAAATACGAAGATATCAGTTTCAAGCACTATGCATATGTACTTGCGCAGGGGCTTTATACACAGCAACTACCAATGTCGCCAGTTGAAATGAAAACTGCTGTTATAGCCAATTAACATAATTCAGTACATTGGACAAAAGACAAAATGTCCATGTTGTAATTATACTAGTATACTCTGCATATACATCTTTTGAATGTCTGTCCATTCAGGAAGAGGGATCACTCCTCTGTTTCTCTTGAAAATGTTTCTTTTTTGTAGATTTTCCATATCTAAATCAAGGGTCTAATAGAGAGTAACGTACGTTGTAGAGATAGCAAAACCGTGTGAAGCAAGTTTGCAGATTTGGGCTATATAAATTAAACTGACATGACTTGAAAATTGGCTTTAAGTTAGAGAGTAGTCCAAATGACAGACAACTTGCGGATAATGAACATATACACTACCGTTCAAAAGTTTGGGGTCACCCAAAAATTTTGTGTTTTCCATGAAAAGTCACACTTATTCACCACCATACGTTGTGAAATGAATAGAAAATAGAGTCAAGACATTGACAAGGTTAGAAATAATGATTTGTATTTGAAATA